>JAVLUX010000019.1:22370000-22427500 GCA_032164185.1 Moxostoma hubbsi
CCTTTATGTCGAGGAGATACAGAGACACACACACACACACACACACTCGCATATAGGCAAAATAAAAAAATAGAATACAAATGAAAAACTCTCTCTTTCATTTGTGATTAATTTGACCAAAGATCAATAAGGGAAGTACAACATATGTGCCTTTCTACTTCATGGAAACCAGGCTAAATAATTAAAAACATATTAACACTCTTAAATAATAAATACATACTAAACTGTAAAACTAATAAATGGTTAAAATCATGAGATCAATAAATGCACTTAATTAAGAAGACCGATTAACTATTGATTATAAAATAATGACATTTGTTAGTACATTTATTCAACTCATCAATAAAGAAGGAAGACACAATAAAAGGGTGGGCATCATAAAACCACCCCTTCAATATTTATAGTAAGTAATAAACATGTAGTAAACTCAGAGGAGCATTTATAGATGATTAAGCTTGTAGTTGCAATCGCCTCCTCTCAACTGCAGAATACATTTACCAAACCTCTTTGATATCTGTAATGATCAAATTAAAAACTGTCATAATGATACAATGAAAAAAAAAAGTTATATTTATTTAAACGTGCGTGAAAATTCAAACTAAGATCCTGCTATCCAGGTGACATAGTTTTTTAACAACAGTAAACACTTAAAAGTAGTTCATTCATCTGCTGTACCATGAAACAACCACAAGAACACCCAGTACTTCACTGGCTGCATCCTCTCCATGGGGAACATTGCAGCTGTGATTCAAACAGAATCAAATGTCGTTCATTGTTATAGAAATAGACAAAATAAAGACAGACTCTCAAACCAGATCATTTAATCCACATTTGAGTAATTAGGGCTGCCAATTTAAAGTGCTTTACATCAATATTATACAAAGTTGCAGATGAGAATAAAACAACCAACATGGACATGGAATAAATAAAATAATACAAAAACATAAATTATAGTAGCATCTAATTTAAACAAAATGTCATATCACTAACAAAAAGAGTATCAAAGGATACAGAACAAATATATGCATTGCACATAGCCACTTAATACCAGTGATTTCTACAGCTGATGATAATATTTTTTAGAGGAACGTCTTTTTATTAATAACACAATTTTCTAGAACTTTATATAAATTATACAGTACATACAGTGAGTCTGAAAACACTCTTTTTCAAATGAAAATGACTTCATTACAGTGTAAGAGCTAAAATACTACAGTACACACTTGCTTAATTCAGGGTTAAAGGTTGACAGTGTTGACAGAAAAATGTAAAATTGATTTGACAACAGTATTTCTAAAGAACACATTTATCTTGAATTGGTATCCATCAAGGTGGTAAAAGAGGTGTCTTGAAGGTGCACGTCCCAGTGCAGTGACGAGGTGTCAGCATCTTACATGAGAAATGGTGTAAAGCGTCGTGAGCTTCTGGGAAAAAAGTGGATTGATAGTTTAAAACAAAAGCTATATGAATATTTGTGTCAGTGTGTGAGTGAGTGTGTGTGTGTGTGGGTTGGGGGCAATAATTTATGTTTAGTCAAACTGAATAACACACACATATGGCTCAATTCTGGCTCTACTCGTGAATTTATGGAATAAACCTAATTTAAATAGACCAAAAACATGGCTTATCAAAAATATTTAAGGTTGCACTTCTGAATACAGTCACACTGCTGTGCAGAAGGCTCTCCATACTTCCCAGTTAAAAGTTTTTTGTTATTTAGCTCCCCTGAAACGCTGACATTTTCCTTGCCTTTGCCAGAATCAATTACCTTTTAACTTCTGCTGAATAGCATAACAAGTCTTTCTCTCACTGTCCAACTCGCTGCACAAAGTGTCTGAGCAGGAGAGACAAAGGATATCTCAGGTGTGAAAGGCAAATTTTTCCCTTCTCCTCTACACATTTCAAAACTGGTTCAGTTTTGTGAATGGGCTCTTGTGGCATCCAAGTGCACTCACTTCAGAAGCTGACAAACTAACCAATACTCTGTCTACAGAACTGTCTACGCACCTAAAGGTAAATGGCATGTAAAAATCATAAAGACAGAACAAAATCTATTTTGAACTTGTATTTTTTTTTCAGTAAGGACTACCGAAGTTTTAAAAGGTTGTGATCAGTTCTAAAAGATAGTAGGACTTTGAACGCTTACCTCGAACAATCTGGAGTTGCTGCACCATTTCCTCCCTGTATGAGAGCTCCCTTTTCATTTGGTCTTGAAAACTGTCTAAGAAAAATACGTGAAGTAAATACAATATTAGAAATGAGTGTTACTAGTCTAGGGCTTTTCCAGCTATAAAGAGCCACTTTCATGTATATTTGTACATTCACTTTGTGCATCTTAGTTTAAGGAAATCTAACTCTATAACTCTATAACGCTATATACTCTGTGTGTATATATATATATATATATATATATATATATATATATATATATATATATATATATAAATTGTTTACAACATTCAATTTACTTTTTCAGTGCTTTGCAAAAAATATTCATATTCATAACAAATTCTCTAATTTTGGTGATTTATTAACTATACATTTAAGTTCAAAGTTTAGAGTTATTTAAATGTGCAACTGTTTTATGTTATAAAATATTCTTAGTAAAAATAAACTGCTTTGTAGTATTCAGTTCCCTGTGTTTTAATATTTTGCACAGCCATCTTTGCAGTCATGACATCATGTGGTAAAGCATTGCATGAAAAAGAACCCTTTTTTCAATCACAGCAGTGTTAATTTGACTTACTAAACTTTTCCCTAAGCTTCAGTATTTTGGTTTTGTTGTAATACATACCTTTTTTAAGAGGTGTGGGAAGTGTTACACTTGTGTTACACATAACACATAAATTTGGCCAAAGAGTTCTGTCTCAATTGGTAAAAATCTTTCCACACGGTCATGAATTTTAGCAAACTCTGGACATGCATCAGAGCTCTTGTTACTTGGTTGACTGGTGAACCTCAACTCTATTCTAAGGTATGAAACCAAAAATTATTGTTGGACTCTTTATGGATTCTCTTAAAGAAAATAAATATTCAGGTAAAAGTAAATTGTAATGCATTATTGAATACAGAATTTTGAATGCAGAATATATTCAAAAACACATTAAACCGTTTGTATGTTTGTTTAGAATATTTTAGAACATGACATAATGTTACAAAATCAACTTCCAGTTCATTTCCATTCAGGACCATTTAGGTTGACTTAGACTACACTCCAATTTGCTTTGGTAAAACATAAAAGGATCTATTTTAATTAACTTTAATGTAAATGACCTCAGCAAAATCAGAGAATGGGTTAATGCGCTGATATTTTTGCAAGGCACTGTGTTATGTTAAATATATATATTTAAAAATATTTTAGAATATAACTATATTACGAGAATACAAATATAAACACCCTACCTTTTAGATTCTGGAACTCACGCTCCAACTTTTTTCTAAGCTCAACTTGTTCCACAAGTTGTTTCTGCAATTCCTCTATTGAAATAAATAAACAGGAGGATTATCATCAAAATGTTTAATAATGACTCTGAATTACAGAAATCTCTCTTTTGCCACAACAGGCAAAATGGTTATGTCTTCCTTTAGTAAACTCTATGCTCTGTCATGGAGGCCCATAGGTTCCATAAATAATACAACAAATCAACGCACAACTGTCTTGTAACCATTTTCTTTTTTGTATTTGTGTAGCCTATATGTATTTTGTGGTAATGCACTCTTGCAGCATATAGATATACGACTTAAAAATATAATTATTTGATTTTATTATGTGGTTTTTAATAGCGTAGGCCTATGGACTACACATTTTAGACTTTAAATTGAGCTCCATAATCAAGATTGTAGAGCAGATATAACTGCACACACACCCCATGTTAATTAGCAATTTGTTCAATTGAAATCTAACAAGGATCTGCGATGTTTTCTGCTCGTTGTAATTAACAACAACAATAATCGTTTCACAAAAACTAAAAAAATCGCTTTTTACTGAATTTAAAAAACAAAAATAAAAATAAAAAATACCTTTGGCCATGTTCCCTATGTCCCGCTCAATCAAGCATATCCTGCTGCCGGCGTTTTTTCGCATTGCTTCCTCATCTGCACACATAACAAATACAGAATGAAGAAAATCTGCAGATTAATTTTACATTTCGAGCAATATAGGTTAAACGGGACGTACCATCATTGTGTTCCTTCAGGCGATCCTCGGGGACGTTCGCTTGGTCCTGATGAGCTTTGGGTTCCATCTCTTCCACTGTCGACGAAGGCTCTTCTTCATGCACGTCTTTAACTATAGGCACATAAATAGTTAAGAATACAATATATATATATATATATATATATATATATATATATATATATATATATATATATATATATATATATATATAAGGAAATACACATGAATGAAAATAAATCTACCATTCGTCTCCATCGGGTCGCGTTGGTAAGTGGTCGTTGATCCAAAATAAGAGGTGCTCATTTGATGCACGTGCTCGTCTCTTTCACGCGCATACACCTGTAAATTCAAGTGGACAATTATTTGCAATTATTTCTATTTGATATATATATATATATATATATATATATATATATATATATATATATATATATATAGTGTGGAATATACGATATTAAAATCAAATACATCTTCAAATAATTAAGATTATTACTGACAACAATTTCGCTGAAATAATTATAAAAGCAACGTGAGACTTATCTCCACAATCTGGGTACATTCCCAACATTTAATAGTTGCAATAAATTAACAGAAATTAGCAGAATCAAAATTAGTTTGAAATTGATGATTATATAGCCTATATACATATTTTTATTTATTTTTTTTATTTTTTTACAAAATAAATCGAAAATATTGACTTTTATATTAGGATAAGACTGCTAGGTGACAGGTATCACAATTACAATTCCCGTTTCTGTTAACAAATAATTTTTTAGGCTATAACTGGCAATATTTGAGGGTATCAAAAGGGGAAATATGCGTGGCGGTGTACTCACTTCAAAGCGCGTCGTGTGTTTATTGCTTTCAAATGACTGGCCGTGGCTCTCCAAGTCTGAACGCAGCGTTTCACTTGAATTCACCGTATGTAGATCACTCATGGTGTGTATTTGGCTGTTTTCTTGCTCTTGAACTTTACCCCCCTCACTCTGCGCCACGGTCGTCCCGGGGGGACTCCGCCGGTCATCCACAGACAGCTGCAGACATTCGTCATCTTCGTGTACCTTATGTGACTCCACATCCACATCCGGATCATCTACGCTGTCAACATCAGGAGAAACAGACCTATAACTAGAACTTTCACTCAAGAAATCTGGTGACAGATAGCCAGATCGGGGAGCAGAATATGGACCCCTGTTGCCATATAGTTTTGCGATGCTCTCAACATCTTTAACAACTGGTCTGAATGCTGATATGTAGCTTATTTTTCTCGGAGTAGCTGGCATCCCTTCTGTTGACCTACTCTCGTCTCCGGATTTATCCTCTTCATTCCGGGCAGATTGAGTGCTGGAGCAGCGTTCATTATCAAGCAGACTGTCTTTGGGAGTGCTCGTGCTTCGGTCACTTTGCTCAGACACGTCTAGATCACTATGTCTGGTGCATAACACGTCAGATGGAGGCTTAGGTTGGGCATGGTGGTATGTTGGCATGGCCAGGCTGCCTGTTGTGGGCCAAAACATCGGAAAGGAGGGATATGCACTGTCCTTAGGGCTCGGCCAGAACACACCTGACAGGTTTGTTTTGTTGGGCTCTCCCATCACCACACCGTCATCTTTCTTTTGACACAATCCAAATGCTGGAAAACCATATGGATGTGGAAAGAGTGGTGGTGGGATTTTCTGTAACATCCCAAAACTTTTGCTGGGCACTGGAATGACGGGGTAACTGCGTAAGCTACTCGGCATGGTTACGGCCCTCCTGTCATCCTCACAACGGAGAGTTTTGTGGGGCACCTCAGATGATTCCCCCTGGTGCTGACCTCCTGGTCCTTGTGTACGCAGCGGGGATGAACTACCAGACCTGCCGACTGGCAGCGTCCTCTTGCGGCTGCCACCGTTAAACATTGCTTTTACGTCTTCCCAAGCATGGGCCACGTCATCCGGTGAGTTTTTATCGCTCAGTTTTAAGTGTCTCCTCCACGAGTTGAAGTTCGCAGCGTCGGGTTGTGTGTATTTGGACTCCGGCGTGCGATGAGAGTGAAATATGAACTTATTTGGAGAGAAATACATGTTGCAGAAGGAACATTTAATGCATTTCGCTCTTGAGCTATTGTACCTGGCTGGGATGAAATTGCCCCGGCTGCCCCACGCGCATTCATGTGATACATCAAAAGCGAAATTTTCTGGTAATTTCGGGGGGCTATGTGCGCCGAGGAACGACTTGCAGAGTCTCTCGGCCTCTCGCTTCGTAATCATTCCGCAGCGTCTCGAGGAAATGGGCATTGCCCCCGCGCGCCTGAGAATTTCCAACTGGACCGGAGTGCACTGCACACAGGTGATGCCCAGGGCCACACGCCGGTTGTGGATTTCGTTATAGCTGTAGTTCTTCAAAAGAGTGTTGGATATTTGGGCTAGGCAAAGTCTCTCCTGACCGTCTATCACTAGTGAAACGATTGGTATTCCGTATAAAGACGTCTCACTGACTTGGTTCGGCTTCAGTGTTGGGCCAGTGTAAGACTGCAGGTCCTGTTTAGAGTTCGGCGAACAGCTGGCGTCTCTTCCAGCCGGCAGTTGATTTGGGATAGATTCCATTCCTGGAAATCTGCGAAGAAGGTTACAAAGAATATTTTAAGGACACTATTGTAAATCAACGAAAATGATTGTCTTAATTAGGGTAACAAAATGTTTTATTGAGAACGAAAAACACAATAATAATAATAATAATAATAATAATAATAATAATAATAGCCAACAAATAATCGAATTATAGGCTAATATCAAGAAGTAGCAAACACTCAAAATTCAAACTAGTTTATGCCATTATTCGTCACTAATGCTACGCCAGGTTTCAATTTTTTAAATTATCTGCCTAAATATTTTTGTAACCATAACGAGATAATGTTGTTATCGGTTTTGACTTCGACGTCCCATTTGCCTCGAATTATTATTAGTTGAAGTTAGCCAATTATGGATGGGTTTTACGTCTTTGATAGCCAATATTAGTAATACAATAAATAAATAAATAAATAAAACGGACTATAATTAAAATAGCCTACATATTTTCATCATAACCCCCTTTTCTATTTTCCATGTTTTCCAGTTAAACTTTTCGGAATTGCGCATTTTTCTAATATTGACCACAATCTTCAAACATAAGTTAAATAAGAATTTATTTATGAAAAGCTACGTATG
Organism: Moxostoma hubbsi; assembly: GCA_032164185.1. Classification (NCBI taxonomy): domain Eukaryota; kingdom Metazoa; phylum Chordata; class Actinopteri; order Cypriniformes; family Catostomidae; genus Moxostoma; species Moxostoma hubbsi. Next base: position 22,377,366 of record JAVLUX010000019.1, read on the forward strand.
TTTTACGTTCAAAACAATGCGATACCATGCTATATTAAGGACGCTTTTGGAAAAGCGTTTGGTTATTTAACTACGCAGTTCTTCGTGACTGTTTCGTCTCTCTCTTAACTATTATTAGAAACAATAATTTACATTTCAAAAAGAGGCAAATCTCACCTTTTTATAGATGAACGCGAAGTGCCTTTATAAGATGATGAAAAACGCGAATTGGAGACCGTTGAGTGCTTTGGATAAACGCTTTCTATCCGCGCGTTCAGGTTACCAGACGCCTTGGATTCCCGTCGATCTGGTATGAAATGTCCACGAGCGTTAGTTTCGGGTTTTGCTATCAGGTCTATTAGAGCGGATGGACCTGCATTCTACTCGGCTCTCCCGCGACTAGTGTTGAGGTGCGCGCGGAGGGTGACCACATGGTAGTGCGGACCTCAACGACACAACCACTGAAGACATTCGACAGCGTTCAACTGACAGCTAAACTAATGGCGAGGCACTCCCACTTAGCGCCAGCATATTTACATTAACTATTTGCCTTCGGGACCAATGGGGACGACAGTCAGTGCTGTCATTGAGGCCTGGAGACGTTTAAAGTTCACCACGTGATCTTTTAACACACGAAAGTGATTGCTTGTCTGCCAGTGTGTGTGGGGGCGTGCGCGGCTTTTACAAAGAATGTATATGTGTAGGAAGAGGTTTGTTTAATGTAAAGTAGCAAATTTCCGACTTTGAACTTGGGAATTATTGTGGTGCCTTCTGAGGAAAACTGGTATGTGTTGGTGTAGGTTTTATTGGATAAAGAACTTAATTAAATAGGCCTATTGTCTCATTTGTCTCACGCATATCGGTGAATGCTTGTCGTTTTTGCATGATGTTATTTTTAAAAATCGTGCATCTCGTCACAGATCAGTTAGTATAATCACATAGGCTACTACAGCGCAAGAGTTGATTAGATCTAGGAGTAAAGCTATTATTTACAAAACGTTAACAAAAGGCAGAAACTATATAGGCCGATACAGTCAGATGGTGTTCAGTATTTACAAACCAGTCAATGACCACTGTCACACAACAGCGAGCGCGTGCAGAGGTGTCAATGTCTGTCCACTATGTCACAGCCTTTGAAGGATATCAATTAGACACGGATGTGTTTACATTGTAGGATTTTAGTTAGACATTTCTTGCCAAATACAACAGAATTTCCAGATAATGTATATAATTATTTTTATAACGTGTGTAATTAAATTTTGTTGTACAAGAAAGGAAAAAAAAATCTACTAAGAATAATATGAAACGTCATAAAAAGAGCGCATAAACAATGGTGAAAAAAGAGCATTGCCTCGAGCCTTTCCATCTATATTCAGTGTCTGTTTAAAAATAAACTATATACTGTTATTGAAATTGCATGGCGCCCCGGGGGACTTTTTGGCTAAGCAATGATTGTCTCCGGGGGCTATTTGGATCGGTCTGGGTGTGCTGTCGCCCGCCCACATATGTTTAAGTTCCCACGGGTTAACTAAACTTTTAGGAGGGATCTTTCTTTTAAAAATTTTGCTTAATTTACAACGCTATGCTCTGAAATCGGTTAAAAAAGCACGTTGAAATAATTCAGATAAAATAAATTGATTTTGCGTTTTAAGAGGAGTATGGAATCTAGGAGCAAATAACGCAAGGTTATTTTCCCCAGGTAAATAATGGCATATAAAGGATGCGTGATTGTCCACTAAGAAAGTAAATCAAATCAAAATTAAAATATATTCAAATAAGCGAATCTAAAAAAAAACAAAAAAAACAAACATTTTGTTTAGGCTTCTAACTTTTAAGTTAACATTGAAAATGTTCGATATATATATATATATATATATATATATATATATATATATATATATATATATATATATATATATATACGTATATATACGTACGTATATATATATATATATATATATATATATATATATATATATATATATATATATATATATATATTATATTATATTAGCGTCGCAATACGTAGCTGTTAAATAGTTCACAACAGTCTCCTGAATGCCTGTGATCCGAAAAGGAGCGCTTTTTGCAATATTGATCGCAGAGGGAGGACCTGGGGAGGGAGTTTGGAGTAATGCGACCCAGCGCTATTGACTTTCACAGGCAAGAGACTTTCTTTCTCGCCAACAATAATTACCATTTTGGACTGTAATTATTCACTTGTTTTAAATTATTCAGGGACCGAGCTGAATGCCATATTGTTATCCATTATTTCGTTTACTCGCCCATCATGGTTAAATTCAGGGCAGGTACGGGAATCCGACACCTCACACGGTATTTAATTTAGCTCTTTTGTTAATCGTTCAGAAATTAGAGACTTCATTCTAGAACAAAGAACACTTAATAGTATCTCAGAGTAGCGAGGTATTCATGGGCCCAACTGATAATGAAAAATAACAAGCTAAAATATAAGCTACTTCATCATATAAAACTGCTTTAAGGTATAAAAATGCAAATACATATAGGACCTATTATTATTACTATTAGGCTATTATTATTAAATATTCAGGCTGTCATTGCATTTCTTTAAAATCCCAATAGCATGTAATGTTTTTAAATGTCCACAACATCTCCCAGACTCACTCCTTTAGCCTAAAATTGTACTAAATTATGTGGATATAACAATGTAGCATTATTTGCGGTAGGCTACACTCTCGGAAAAAAAAGTACTATTTTGTACCATAGAAGGTACAAACCCTTGTCACTGGGGCGGTACCTTTTACTGGTACATAATTGTACCTTAATGTAAAGAAACAAATTTGTACCATTACAGTTTGTACCTTTAAGGACACGATTTGTACCATGGAGAACCAAAATGTTCCTTTTTTGTCTTCAACTTACTGGTACAATATGGTACCTTCATCTTAGGTACAAATTTGATCCTTTAAGGTACCACCCCAGTGACAAGCCCTTTTGTACCTTTAATGTGTCAAATGTGTTCCTTCAAATATTCAACAATTAAAGGCCATTCAACAACTGATCCCAAAAGGCATCGATTTAATGTCAGAAACCATACACATCAAATACATGTTTGAATTACTACTTTGTTCCAGGTTAAAATATTTATTTTTGTTTAAATACATCTTTACAGTTTACAATGGAGACTTCAAACATATTTTTAACAGAACATAAAACATTTCTCCATTTGCTACAAAACATTTCATAAAACAATTACACTAAAATGTCACAATATATCAATTTCATTCTCCCATCTACAATAAAAATTCACAAGCTATTTAATACTTTAAATTTAAATTCATTTTTACCTTCCACACAATAATACCCTTGCATTTACATAACATTACATTTTTTAAAGAATTAAATCATAAACATTGAGATGTGCACAAACCTAATGATTTGACTATGCATATCTAGCTCCAACATACAAGAGGTCATCAATCACATAAAGGTCAAGTGCCTGGTAGTCCAGTTCCTCTCCTGGCATCACACAAAACCAATCCTTATCATATGAAACCCGAAATGCGTGGAAATGAGTATCAAACAATTGTGGGAGCAACAGTTTTCCACACAGTATCCACAACGTATCTACGTTGAAAACATACTTAACCTGAAAGAATAAAGGAACTTCCTCTGTATGCACAACATCAATAACAAACACATCTTTGGTGGTGTATTTTACATTATTTACACAAACCTCTTTTACACGTTGAAGTGTTTTACCTGCAAAATCTATGGCTTGACAACTTTTGTGGCTTTTAAGTGTATTTTGAAGCTCTCTGGGTAAAGATGTAAATGGAGTGCTCACGCTAGTTCCAGTCACTTTTTCATAATCACACAACATGCTTTCTGATGAAAACTCCCAACACTGTTTGAATTGGTGTCTTTTGCTTAAGGAAGAAGCAATGTTAATGAAGTTTCTACAGGTGCTAGATACAGTTTTAAAGTATTGATGCTTACTTTCAAAACGCATACACCAAAGTGGACGCAGCGGACCATAAGATGAAATAAGTCTCGCATAATGAATTAGATAATGACACTTAGGTGTGATGACGTCAAATACATCTTTTAACTCTTGTAAGAACTCTTTGACTTTCAAAACAAGAATTGGGAGGGTTTCTCTTTTTACTGTAGGAGCCATAACAATATCTGCAATTTCTCGACATAGAAGATAAACATTCCAATATTCAGAATTGGGTGGAATGTGGTGTGCAATCAAAAAAGGTAAAAGCCTAAATAAGCACCATTTTTGTGAGGCTGATCCTGATATGCTAGAATTCTGTAAAAGTTTCTCAGAAAGCTGGGATGGTTTGTTTGCTTTATCATTTTGACCTATTGAGAATTGACTCAATTCAGCATTTACTTCCTGTATAGTCATATGCTTTTCTCTATGTGCTTTACATAAAACTAGTTTGACTACTAAAGGTATTACGCCTTCTAATAGGTCGTGCATAATATCTGGTGGCAGTCCTTTTGTCACATCAAAGTAACTTAGTTCATCAAATGGACAGATTCTCTGAACACCATATACTGCAGTGTTGGTAGGATTTTCCTTAATAGAATCTAAATGATATTTGTGGACTTCTGAAGTTCTGAGAATGAATTTATCTTCACTGAAAAACTCTTTCTTATTTGAGTGGGTTGCCATACAGTATCTACAGATTCGTCCAGAGTTAAAGGACATGCTAAATCCACCAATCATGTGAGCAGACAAATTGTCCCCAGAGATAGAAGCCAGAGCAGCACGCACATTGAATGTCTTATCACTGAACATCAAATCAAAGCCATCAGTTGACAGTAGTTTTAAATCATCCAACAGAGGTTTCAGAATAATGTCCATGTGCTGCTTAAACAAAGAATGCTTAACGAGTAATGCAAGGTGGATATGCTTTAGCTGAGACCTGTGTTTTACATCTATATTGCCTACACTATAGTAAATAGCACAGAGTTTGTGTTTGTTTCTTTTGGAACCAAGGGGATTGACCACTTCAAACTCATCTTCGTAAAAGTGCAGGCGCAATGCATCTGGATGTTTGGAAAAGAATGGATGTTCCTTAAAGTACTTTCCGTCATTGTAGTCCCTCAGAACATGCTCATCCCTAGGCTGAATGTTTTGTTCATGTATACAGTCCCATACATCCTCATGGCTGCAGTACTTTTTGAGCACATCCATGATGGGAACATAGGCAAAATTTCCAATCGCATGGTCATTAACATCCCTTATAGTATGCTGCACAGGTTCTATCATGTCCAAATGAGAAATACAGTATTCTTTGAACAAATGTTCAGAGTCTATTACTTTACAGGCCTCAGCAAAAAAGTCAAATGATTGTAAATGCCCTACAAGTTCAGGAATTTCTTCGATATTAAAACCATTTTGCTTTAGATGGTATGAAAGCAAGGAATCATAGTTTTCTTTGAAGAAACTAAACAGAAACTTGACATCTTGCAAGATTTCTTGCTGAACAGACTGTGGTAGGACATTTTTTTCTCTGCATTTCAATACAAAGGAAACCAGATTTCCTCTGAAATTAGTCAAAAGATCGTTCATATCCAGAACAACATCTTCAGGAGTATCATCTGTAGTGTCAGTGTTGACTTCATTGTCACTAATGTCAACTTCATCATCTCCAGTGACGTTGTTATGACTTGGCCAAATGCGAGTTCTGTGTTTTCTATATACATGACGCCTGAAAGACTCGTATTTGAAAAAGTAATTTTGGCATCCATCAAGTCCGCAACAGATGGAAAAGTCATGCTCATGAGCATGAATCAATCCTATATGTTTGATTAGTTTCACTACAGTAAAATGTCTGCGTGAACACTTTGGACATGCATAGGGCCGTGGCATCCTCACAATCTAAGATAAAAGATTAATAATCCTGACGACAGCAGTTGGCAATGGCTTATCACCAGGTGCAGTTACCTTCAACACATGCCTTTGGAGAAAGAGTAGAGTGTTCCTGTTGTACGAGGGATATGCAAGGTTGAATACAAAATATGCGCAAAAACCAGAGAGAACACCGTCCTCTACCCCAACAGCTCTGCAAACTTCAGATCCCTCCATTTTTACAGTGCTGAAGATTCTCTTCTCACTGAAGACCTGTTTCCAGTTAGACGTTCCCAAAATCTGTACAGTGGGATATGGTGTGGCTGGTTCTTCCTAAACAAAATAGAAGAACCAATATTATAAACATCAGAAGTAAATCTGGATTAAATTCATGTTCCCAATGACTAGTTACAACTGTCCATCTACACTTCTTATTTAATCTCATTTCACTACATTTCTTATTTTTTAAATATTTTTGTATAATTGTATTATTATAAGACTTCAATTCAATTCAATAATGTAATGAATCTGAATTTTAAAAAAATTACAAGCAAATAAATTAAAATAATTTTCGAAAGCCGAAATTTCGGTGCATCCCTACTTGCTTTAGATTCTTTGCATTCAATACCTGTCCGATTGTGATATAATCATCCACTTTCTCCCTGAAAATCACCGGAAGTAAAACCAGAGCAGCACGAAAATCCATATCTAAAAAGACATTGAACATGTATTAGGGTTTAAATTGCATGTAACAGTTCAAATTGCTCACGGTTTCAGTATGTGTCATGTTCAGAAAAAAGGTCTACTGACAAATAAAAAAAAAGGAAAATAAGAACAAATAATCAAACTACAAGCAATTGCACAAATAAATACAAAGCAAAGATGCAAATAAAATAAATGGTGCTTTTCAGTTTTTTCTGGTAATTATTTTGGGTAGAGGAACTGTTTAACACGTAATTTTTCTTCAACAAACCATATTATAGATTAGGCTTGCTGCGATAGTTTGTGTTACCGGCGCTCAGCTGCAACACCGGTTACATCACTTGCCCAATTGTCTTACAGTAATAAAAAATAATTTAGTTCAGTAAGAGAACACTCCTATTAACTGGTCAGGAAATTTCCTCCCCGTCACATCACTATTATAAATGCATCTTCAGATTTGAGACCAACCACGGTGCAGTGCATACCAAACAGTGGGTGGGCAGATTTTTAACCAAGAACTGTTACACTCCTAGCAGGTATAAAGACAAAAAAATATTCAATTTGTAGTTTCAATTCAAGCAGTCTAAACGGAAAACATGCATACCACAAAGACTCTCTGCAACAGCTTCTCTTCTGGCATCCATGTAATGTGCTTCTATAACGGATTTCCCCTTAGCCAAACTCAAAACATTGGAGACAATTTTGCTGAAGGAATCCTGGAAACACCGGCTGAAATTATTTACGGCATGCATTCGACCCATTTCCTGAAATAACTGAAATACAAAAAAAACAAACAAAAAAAAAACAAAACAATTAATTTAAATTAATGTTTTTTTTTTCTCACCATATTATAAAGCAACAGTTTACACACACGTTTCCATGTTCTAATGGGAACTTTCCAAAGCTTGTTCCCACATTTCAGAAATTGCGATAAATGCACTCAAGTAGCATTTATGCACAGCTACTGTATGGTAAAAAGTAAGAAATTCACTAAAAAAGTAGCATGGACAATATTTTTTATGCTTTCATTGTATGGAAATCGGTAAACAATGTAGATATGCTTTTTTTTTTTAACTTACACCTGAAGGGGTCCTAAGGAAGGGATATTTTTGAAAAATTTCAGCAACAGGAATGCCATTGGTTATTTCCCTCCTCCTCCAAGCAAATGTTTGTTTCATTTTTTCATCCACTATTGCAGCATCTGGTTGGGTCTTCTTGTACTGGTCCTGTAAGGTCTTCACATGGGCATTGATTGAAATAGCGTCCTCTCCAATAGAAGACACACAGTCTTCACCTGCCTATGATGCAAAACACACATGTAATGACAAGATTACAGGTTTCAAGATTCAGTCATATTTAATATGAGTGATTATTCCTTTGAGGAAAGATTAGCTGTAGATTCTAAATGTTTATTTTAAAGTTTTATATTGTTTTTATCACTGCTAGACATTGCTTACCACAGATCTGCTGGTTCTCTGACAACTAGCCACTTTTTCTCCTGGTTTCTTTATATTGTGACCATATTTCATTTTAATCTTTTTTACCTCCTCTTCGTTAACAAGTGGGGACCTTTCAGTTTTAAATTTTCTTTTCAGGGACATATGCCAGGTATGCTGTTGTAAAAATTAAATAAATAAAAATGTTTGAGTGAAACATTACATCATTGTGCATCAGACATTGCAACCTTGAGGAAGAGTTATTGAATTAGAGCTTTAATTAGTTGTTGCTCAAATAAAAAGAAAGAAAAAAAACAACTTGCACGGTTACAAACACTGGGTCGCTTGGGACAAAAAATAAAACAAGCATTAATTTATAATTTGTGATGCGATCTGGGAAAACCCATGACATGGTGAAATTTGGGGTATGGGGTCCAATTAGGTACAGTACATAGCAAATTGTATGTACTGTACCTTGTACGGGGGGGGTGTTTTGGTGGTGTAAATATATTTATTCTAAAGCAATATTTTCAGATTTTACAAACTTAAATCTTTATATTTGTGATATTTACCCCAGAGTGTTATTTATTTTTATAAAGAGAACTTATATTACCTTATTAAATGTATGCATCATCTTTCATGTCAAATTCTTACATTTGATCAATAAATTCAGTTACAATAATAAGACACTATAGGGCTGTTACCCATCAAATTAAATAATTTGCACTGCAAAATTACAACTGCAATAAATAATGTTATGAGATTGATGTTTTAAATAAATGTTTGAATATACAAAAAAAAAAAAATGCAATACTTAAACATGAAACTAAACTGCCAATAGCTGGTGTCAAGTGACCGTCTTAATTAGTGAGTCATTGAGTCATTCATACAAAAGATTCGTTCAAAACGCTGTATCATTCAGTAACAAAACACCGCACTGCTGTTACTTTCCTTTGGAACTATTTTCGTCGGTGAAATAGAATTGTTTGTGTCTACTCAAGAGTTCATTCATGGTTTTTTGTCGTGCTGTAAAGCGGAACAGCTGATCGGTTCACAGCGATCTGAGTGACTGTCACGCATCAGAGCGCCAAAAAGATCACAACAGCTCGAAAGATGTCTATGCTTTCACTCCAGTCTAATTAGCACATTCCCAATTATTTTTGTGGAGTTTACCAAAGCCCCCACCCAATAAAAAAAACTCATCGGATCTACACGATTCACAGAAATGACATTTTGATTCAAAACGGCGAATTTCGCCGAAAAGCGACTAGTTTGCAGGTATGATAATGAATTGACTAAGGAATACTAAGAAGGTTGATGTCTAACTAATTAAATGAAGGCAAGTAAATGATATCTCAGGTTGATAACGACCTACAGTATGCGTTTGAAAGGTTAATTAAAATTTACCACATCTACCTTTTTCACATTTTTTTTTAAAATGGTAGTCAGAACTGACTGGTGCTAAAATAGGAGGTTTCATGACTTTAAGCAAAATGTATATAATGACTAAAAAATAAATATTAAACATTTGACTTACATATCCATTTCCCTCTGCATCTCTCAGGAAAGGGTATTTGGAGATAAGAGCCTTGACTGCGCAAACATAGTCACTGTTTGAAGGATATCTATCAAAAGATAAAAAAGTGCACAAATTTTCAACAAATTTTTACCAGGGTTTGGAATTTAAAAAACAAAAGTGTTTTTTATTAAACTTACAGTGTGTGTTGAGCCATATTTTCGTGCAGGACTCGTACAATTTTATGCCGGTAAGTGCTGATCTTATGACATGGTTCTTTATTATCCAATTTTAACTGAACATCCTTTGGGAATTTTGGTAGGGAGAAGACAAGAGGAAATGGGGTTGGAGTTCTTTGCTCTTGGCTGTTTAGACAGAGGAATGATGTAGAATAGAGATGAAACAGTATGAAATGTTCATATCACGATTAAAGTGACCAAAATGATCTCAGAATTTTAACAGCATTGTTAAAATGTCCTGGAATGTTCAAAAAGTACTCACACACACTGAAATCATTTCACAGAGTTGTATGTCGAAACCAACAAAAACAAATAAATTTAGCAGCACTATGCACTTTTTGTAACATAAAATAATTGCCAGATTTTAAATAAACAAATTAATTAACTAAGTAACCCACTTAATTAATTCTGACTTATTTTACGATCTCTTTATGGACGTTTTGAAGCATCAAGAGTTTTGGGTGAAGAGACTTTCAATAAAGTGACAAATCTTTCAGACTTCAATTTGAAGTGCAGTTTTACTGTGCTTAATCAAGATTGACATCAATGTTATTTTGGCAAAAAAAAAAGAAAAAAGGACTTAACATTCAACCTTTGTGCTCAGAAGAAAATATAAGGGAACATAAATAAATAAAAAAAGACCTCAAATGATAATACTTGCCTCACAGCCGAAGGTGTGGACAGACTTTCAGATAGTTCTTCACTCTGGTTCTCTTTAAGTTGTTCGACAAGTTTGATAAATTTAACTTGTTTCTTAAAAGACTTCTCAAAAAGCTGTGCTATCATGTGATCCGTGAGACCAGCACTGACAGTTTCCCCATCAACTTCAAAATCTAAGAGTCAAAGAGACATTTGCTGAGTTTCAAAAAACTTCTCTAATACAATGAATGAAAAGTATATGACTTATAGATAGGGCAGAATCAGTTAATCACATTATTTTAAACACAGGGGAAGAGTGATGTGCATACCAAAAGCAACACGCGTCTCAAGTTTGTCTAGACTTTTGCAAGATATACTTTGTGAACATGCACTAGACGGACATAACGTTAAAGGGTTACTTCAGGATTTAGCATTAAGCTTTGTATCAGTAGAAAACCAGTAGTATTTTCTAATTACCGAGCTCCCCCCCCCTCATATCCCCCTGAGATGAGAGATTTATTTATTTTTAGTCTGGAAAAAATCCTCCAATGACGCAAAAATCGTAATTTTGTGTCATTGGAGGACTTTTGGTCCAGAGGCTTAAAACTACAGCCAGTATTCCGCATGTTTTCACCACGCCCATATGGGGCGGGATCTCACTCACAGAATGTGAAGATAGTGTCAGCCATCTTTCTGTAGAAGCTAAGAAAACAGGCTCTTGCTCTGTGTAGAAAGTTTGTATACAAGTAGGCTAATCACGATGGCGGAATGTAGTTTTGAAGTTGAAATGGCAGAAGGGGATTTCGAAGATCTGTTGCGAGAATCTGATGCTCGCGCTACCTGTACGAGCCGCAATACTGCAATGAACAGAGGCTGGGGCAGCTGCTGTAGCAGGGGAGCAAAACCTGCTTGGCAGGCAGGAGGAAGAGAGTGTTAAATTATATTCAGACTGGAGTTGGGGCGGACTGGTGGTGTCAGTGCTCTCGCTGTGCTCCTATGGAAACAGATAGAGAGTCCTATTGCTGTCGCGAATTTCAGCGATACTGGACGAGATCGCTGAATCCGCTGATGAAACTGCACCGATAACATGAGCATGTATAACTGAGCACCCAAGTTTTGTATCACACATGGACAGGGAAGTCCTGGAAACTTATTTTAGGATCCTGAAGATAAATTGGAAACGCCAGCCAAAGCCCGCAGGGACAAACGGACGGCTTAGTGGAAAGTGAGTATTTTGTTTGTTTTTCTTTTTTGTTACTAAGACGTCATGTACAGAGTTTGGACACCTGGAATTATAATGTTCTTCCCGCGTAGTCAGTCAATTTATCAACTAACTCACGATTTATAGAGTCACGATGTATCAATACAAGCCTAGTTGTATCATATTTTCAGATACTGCCGCCTGTAACCGGTAGGCGTGGTTTGGGAGTGGCCTCGTAAGGGCAGCAAAGCAAGTGCATTCTGGGAGTTGTTGTCTTTCAGCCACATGTGTAAAAAATACATTTTCTGCCTTTTCTCTGTCTAGAATGCTTCAAATTCAAAAATAATTTCACATTTATACATTATAAATGACCAATTTTAAATACACATTCATCTTCCCAGAGGTGAAGTATCCCTTTAAAGTTATTTGTAACTTATATCAGAGTTGGTTTGGGATGAAAACATGAAATACGCAGAGTTTAATGGGTATGAAACCGTATGTCTAACGAATGTCAAACGTTAAACTAACTTTAACTTACCGCCGAATAAATTGATGTAAGTTAACGTTACTTTAAACTTGCAGCACACGAACTAACTCACTTTAAACTATAAGCGGACGGCTAATAGCACTCGATTTATACATAATTAAGCTTAAATAGTTATAACATTTAATAGATTTTTGATTTGATTAAACATAAAACTCACCTTTGAATTTTCTCTTTTCTTCCTCTGAGAATTCGAGTCCAGCCTCTGTTAATTTTAATAGAAGTTCTTCTGGCGACAACGACGACAAAGCCATGGTTGTCTGCTTCCCGCTCTCCGTTCTGTTTGAAAATTCTTCGGCCAATCAGTGTCATGTTGCTATGCCTAACAGTTAACAGTTAACGTTATATAGTGGGCAGTGAAGAACAAATGCCATATTGTGTATGCACCCGAAATTACTTAATATTAAATTAATTAACTGCTTTAAAAAGTTCAAAAAGTCCACACAAATGCTAACAGCATTGGGTGCCGTCATATAGGTTATGCTAGATTTACGCTTTGAGTAGGCTAGCTGAAACATTTACATTTTTTGCCTGTTGTGTACTAAATATAAATACAGATAACGTTAGTCAAAACTCACCTTTACATTTCGTCGACTTCTATTTAATAATTACAATCCACCTTCTTAATTTCAACAGATTTTATGTCGAAAATGACAGACAAAATGCCCGGATGTGCTCCAAACGTGTAAAACCTTCTTCCCGCTCTCCGTTCTGACAGAAAATAATCCGTAACGGCAGCAGCGCCGCCGCCTTCGACCAATCAGTGTCTTGTTATTATATTATCTAACACGCCAACCAATCGTGCATGAAACAGTAATTTGGCCGGAATGCAGTGGAAAGCAAAGGACACATTGTGTGGATGGATACCAATGATGTCTTAAATGTAAATGTATTTTATCTATGAAAATATTTATTAAAACACTGCATGAAGTATTTTGTTTTATAAATATCACAAAACCTGTTTCCTTGTGGTTTTCACATGTTTTTGGCACTATTTTTTTCAGAACTGTTATGATAATGCACATTTAAACCAGTTGTAGTTAATTTACATATTTTAATATGGAAATTATTCATAACTTTACTATTTCATAATTTTCGTTCATAGATTGTATGCTATTTGCAAATGTAATAATAAGGGTGTTGTCTATCAAGGTTAATGTACCCTTGATGTGAGAACAATTTTGTACCTTCATTTCAGTTGTACCTTAAAAGGTACCAAACAGTATCATCAAAGGTCTTTCCTGTACCATTTAGGGTACAATTATTAAAAAGGTACAAATATGTTCTTCGAGGAACATTATTTGTACCATCGTGTACCTTTTTTTCTGAGAGTGTACGTTTAAAACACTAATAAAACATTACTAAACTAATTCAAGAGTAAACTGTTTGTGAGAGGGCAGAAGCTAATGGAAAAAAACTTAAGGAATTATTGTGCACATTTAAAGGTACATTAATATGTTGAGTTCCTCTGTATCTTTTTGCCTCATTAAGGGTACACATACGTACTAAAACAAGGGTACCACCCCTTTGTATGTTAAACCATAGGCAAAAAAAAATTCTGATTGTGGATGAATTGCTCTGGTGGACAGGACCCCTCAAACTTAATCTCTAGCTCATTTTGGGACGGGGGGCATTTTAAGTAGATTTATTTATTTATTTTTTAGAAAGAATATAGTTTAAATAACGAAAGGTAGATCATTCATCAATCTCCCTGCAGTTCGACATGCCATTTAATCTCCAGACAGCTATCGACAATAGCCTATTTGATAACCCCAGTGGTGTAAAATTCTAGTGATGAATACAGATCGCAGCAACAGAGTGCCGCCCCCCATACATAAATAAATACATAAAATAAAAAATAAATATAGTTTGTAAACCAAGCAATGATTAGCATATAGCATATTAGCTATTATCATAAAAATATTATGCAAAATATTTCAAAAAGCAGTCACACATTTGTTTTGAATTTACTGAATTGAATTTATTGAATAAATAATAATAAAAAAAAAATTGTAATCAAGACTCACTGATTTTTTTATTTTTTAGATTTGGTAATTTTGTTTGACCAGACTGATGTTTTAGGCGCTGACTATATCTTATCCAACGAGCATCAGAAGCATTTATCAGGCTACATGCTTACTAAACTTTGAGTGTAACATTAATCAAGAATGACATAATGGATCCACAAAATGTTAGGAATGACCAAGTCATACCAACTATAGGCTATAAAGATTAATATGACGCTTTACATTTCAAAGCCCATGTGACGATTGTGTGAACTTGTTTACACTGAATTATCCCTATGCAGAACATTTGAAACAGATTGGCGAACTTTTGTATTTAGCTTTATATATATATAAATATCGGAGTTATGATGGACAATATAAAAGAGGACTGACCAAACACTATATTTCAGTGTTAATTATATTGGATTGCACGTGCTGGCATATTGACAGATTAGAAGAACATTAGAGAAATCGTGTTGAGTTGTAAAGCGTCAGGGAGGTTCCAGTGACCCTTTATTCATTCCTGTTAGACTCCTCGTTTGGACATGTTAATGGCTTTTGGGATAAAGGTGAAAAAAGCAACTTTTTTTAAAAGCCAAAACATGTAAATACGAGCATTAAAAAACAATTAAAAAATCGCCTCAGTAGCGGTTTTGATAGTAAACACTTTAGTTCTCCGAAGTGTCAGCATAAAATCATGACCCCAATACATTTAATTTTAGGGACAAATTAACCCTCTCCTTTATCGATCCCCACCAGCTCGCCACACTTGGGCAGCGTTTCAACGCCTTTTTTGTTTCACTTGGAAATAGCATTTCGATTAGATCCTTTATTAAAGGCGGATTGCTCCAAAAGGATCGGTGTGTCCAGAAAATTAAACGGTGACATTTTAATTACTGGGCATTGATAAAGGCGTCGCGGTAACAGTGTATGAGAACTGGCACGTGGTGTCAACCAGGACTGAAGGGTGAAGGATCTGCACAATCCAAACGAGAAAGGACGCAAAAGCTGCACTACAAATGAGCGAATTAAAAGATTGTGTGGCTGTGAATGGCGATGTGATCAGCGAATCAGACCAAGTCAATAATTTGTAAAACGGCAAGTGTGGTGCTCATATAGAGGTTTATTGAAGAAAGCGAGTGGAACACTGCAGCCTACAACACCAAAACAGTGTTGCTGTTAAAGCAGATTAGGAATCTAATAATGAGAGAAGACATGAACTCCATTCTGGACGTCCATGTCCCAGGACCCTGTGTTATTGATATGTGTGCTCGCACAAATAGGTTTGTAAGCTGCTTTGTCTCCTTCCTCTATATAGGTCAGGGTAGGGTCACCTGATGATGTAGTAAGGCTGCCAGTTTGTGACTGGCAGCTACAGTAATTTTAGGTACACAACAAACAAGGCTTTTAAAACGAACTTGTCACTCTTGGTTCCCTTGACACAGGGTCACTGTGCTTAGACTCCACTAGAAGATTTTAAATTGCAATCACAAAGCAAAACAAGTGAAAGTAACAAGGTTTATTTAGTTCACTAACTGGGATTGTTAAACCTAGCCATTATTAATAATATTCTGGGTATGCAATTTAAGGTCAATCACAGCATTTGTGGCATAATGTTGATTACCACAAAAATTAATTTTGACTCATCGATTACTTTTGCAAAAATCTGTTTTACGGTGAGGCACTAACAATGGAAGTGAATGGGGCAAATTTGGAGGGTGTAAAGGCACAAAGTGATGCTTAAACTTTTATAAAAGCACTTATTTCAATTCTTCTGTTTAAGCTTGTGCATTATTTGAAGCTGTAAAGTTCATTGATTTTTTGCTGGATTACAGGGTTTACAGCATTATGTCGTCATGACAGCAAAATTGTAGAATTGGACAATTGAACTTTACACAGAAAAGGTTAGTAAGCCATTTATCCTAATAAAATCATGTTAACATGCATATTGTTTACATCTTGTGGCTATACTTTTGAAACAGTGAGTATTTTAACATTGATTGCCCCCCCCCCCCAATTCACTTCCATTGTAAGAACCTGATTGTTAACCAGATTTGAATAAATTGTTATTGTAATCAACATTTTGCCACAAATGCTGTCAGTTGATCATAACTTATGGAACCCATAAAACTCCTTTAAGATGATTAAAGGAATTTTTTCTACATCCAGGTGATTAAAATCACAAAAACAAACTGAACCTTGCACATAACAAACCAGACACATAATTGTAATGACAATTGGCTCCTTTGCAAAGAATGTCCATTTATTATGACTTAGCAATTGTCAACATGATATGAATCATTTTAAAGCAAACTAAGAGGAGGCAAAAATTTCAGCCTGTTTTATTTTTACATAATGTCAACATAAAAAGGAGAATATTATTAAGAGCTGAATCTGGAGGGTCATTATGTGGATCATGCTTACCTTTACAAGACTGAAGGAAAGAAAAACTCATTTAAGTGTTCCTACATTAATCACAGCCTGCACATCAAACTGAGATAATCACCTGAACACTCCATTAAAATAAAACTGCCAGCCCTAGGGAAATCTCACCTTACTCTTTAATTGTTTTGAGGCTTTGACTGGCTTTTTAATCCAAGATTAATTTATGCATTTTTAAATAACTCTACATATGATTAATAATCTTGAAAATTAAAAGGAGTCTAAATCAATTATAACAAGTGGTTGGTCATCACCTCATTAGATGGTGTTGGGATATGCAGTGTGTGTGTGTGTGTGTGTGTGCCTGAGAGAGAGAGAAGCACAATATTTACATAAGATTGTCCATACTCCTACATGGTACACAGGCAGAAAATCTATGTCGCATTCTGTTTGTGTACTGAATTGCATAATGCATAACATGGCTGTGTGAATTATGATATGGCATACAATCTGTGAAAGACACAAGTAGTGCTAAGTGGGAAAATAGGAGAGAGTAGATTGGCAGAATGAGAGTGGTAGCTAAAAGGGTCAGTATAATAATGGGGACTTTACAGATTTACATACTAATAGTTTTATTCCCATGAAAGTAAAATGCAGCTCAGAGCTCCCAGACTGCTGGCCATGGCCAATTTCAGTTCCACAGCACTGCCTCTACTATTTTGGGAATAATTCATCTTTTTAACTAATTGTTCAGTAGTAGCTTCTTCAAACTGTAGATTTACACCAGCCTTTCAAATGCCATACAGTCAGTCAAGGTCAAACAGGACACCAAAAGAGTAACTCAACTCAGCGTTGGCTGTGTGATTTTTGAGGGTATGTGTGTATAAGTGTCAAACTTGAAAGAAACAGCAGCAGACAGGGATGTTAGGGAGATCTCTGGGGTGTGGTGGCAAGAGAGTATTGAGAGTAAAAGCAGAGGTTCCTTCAACCTGCTAATGTGTAAACAAGAGATCACTCCTCTCCTAGCCTGATGCTCATCTTCCCCCATAAAAATCTTAACAGCTCAGTCAGCCTCAACAGCTCTCCCTCTCTCTCTCTCTCTCTCTCTCACACACACACACACACACACACACACACACACACACATGCACACACAAACACACACGTGCGCTTGATGCACGCATGCACGAACACACACACACACACACACACACACACACACACACACACACACCTGCTGCAAAGCAAAACACTTTGTCTTACACCTGCTGTTTGCTATAGAGCATGCATGTCACTTTATCTTACTGGCAGAGAGCTGTGATTTTGAAACAGAAAGAACAGCTGCTATGAAAAGGGTAATGTTGTAAAATGTGTGTAGCATGTATTTATCTTGCCAGAGTATCACAAATCTACCCATTTACTTTTTGAATTTGTCATGTTTAGAAGTGAACTGGATTATAGAGGTTATCTGTGATGTGTGTATGTGTGTCTGAGTCTGTTTGCGACAGCCAAGAGCACGAGAACCCTTTTGTCACAAGCAGAGCATCATCTGTCACTGTGGAGACCTTCTCTCAGGAGAGAAGATCGAAACAAAGGTGCTAAAAGGCAGTGTGACAGTGAGGGCATCCTGAGGAAAAGGAACCCTTTCACACACAACCACAGCTGTCAATCATTCTTCAATCACACACAAGCGACCATGCACAGATGCACTTAGACACACACACCCACACAGTCCTGATTTATAGAAGCTCTTTATAGTAACATCTTTCTTACTTTTCATAAATATTAAACTTTGAATTTACAACAACTCCAGCACATTTTATTTGTGTGCCACTAGTGTCACCAAATGGAATAGCAAAAATAATGATTCTTTTAAAATACTCCCCTCATCTTCCATTGGTTATTCAAACAGATAGTCCCACCCCAAACTCAAGCCATTGGTTAAGGCAATTTTGCTGACTGATCTCATAAAAATTGCAAAATGATATTACATGGTTCATAATATGTATAGTTTGGAGCCAGAAATACGACAAAACAATTTGAATTTGAATTGTGTAAATTTGAATTATAAACTTTTGAATTTGAATTATAGACTTTTGAATTTGAATTATAAGTGTGATTTTGCCAAATTGAATATTACGTTGTATTTTAAATAGGTTTGAATTTGAATTATTTAAACTCAAATCCTGGACATTTCATATTTAACCAAATTGAATTTGGTTACATTTTATAAATATGTATTTTCAAATAGCAAATTTTTGGTTCTGAATTCTTACACTGTAAATATCCCATTTTAAAGATGAAGAAATTCAGATCTACAGAAAGTGGGTCCGAGGTCAAGCTTCAGTGTTCCACAGGGAAGAGTAGAGGGTCTCAGAAAAGTCGAAAGGAGCATTTTGGCCAATTACAGGTTGAGGTCAGGTTGAGTCTATAATTCAAATTTACACAATTCAAATTGAAATTGTTTTGTCGTATTTCTGGCTCCATAGTATAGCGGCAGCTCCGAGGTGAAATGTATACGGTGTGGTGCTAAAAGATACATTTTCTAACAGATGAGGTTTTAAAGGTTAATGCTCTATCAAGTTTAAAATCAACAAAACCTCCCTGCCCTAAACCTTAAACCTAAACCTCACCGATAGTGTCAAAAAAAAAAGAAAATGTTAGGTGAAAAACACAATTGATGAAGAAATCACATCAATTTGTGTTGCTTCTATGACACTTTTGGTTTACATGTCAACTTGCGTGCTTTGCTGGACTTGTACCCCGGTCCAGTTCTCATTGCAAGTGCTAATTGATCATACTCTAAAAATCTTGTAAATGTAGTTAGTTATGCAATACAAACATTAAAATGTATCACATTACAAGTCATGTGCTGTGCTATAGTAAAAATACTTTGATGTCATAAGAGAGCATTGTGTAAGGAACTGAGTAAAAAGTGTATATGAACTGATAATCTGCTGTTTTACTCATGATTTGTGAGAAAGTAATTGTTGCTGAAAGGCAACACAGTCAACCAGACGCGATTTGATCTGGAATGCAGAAAAAAACTTTCAGTTGGAATTTTTCTTGACAAAATGCTCAAACAAACAGAGTAATGTTTTGATAGCAGCATAGAGCACAGTGTAACATTTTTCTGATAAATTAACCTCTAAATCTCATATTAAGCTGGGGTAAAAAGTATTTTAACATAGAAAAATTACACACTTTCACTTTAAAGAGATTTGGAAAAGCACTCACTGACCTCATTTTGATTATTTTTTGAAGGCCACAGGTACACGTGCAAAATATTATATCAGAAAAAGAGCACCACCTCAGAAAGGCAGTTCCATCACCTCAGTGTGTTAGCCAATAGTGCCAATCACAGAACGAGCCTCAGCCAGTGATAATGGGAATTATAGTAATGAAATCCGGTGCCTGGGCCCTTGCACCACCCCAGGCACTGGTAAGCTATAGCAGGGCATTACCATAAAGATGTGACTTGCTTGTTTTGCAGAGTCTATTGGAGTGGTTGTCCACAGAAATAATAACTTTTACTAAAAGGACAGTGCTTTGCAAGATTCCAGCTGTGGAGGCTGCATTTCCAAACAGAGGGAAAGTCTCTAGAAGGGTTATATATATGCAGAGAGGAGCAACTGTGTGTGGTGACACCATCGGCTATCCTCGCTGAGCACCCAGGTCACTGCCTCAACTGCTCTTCGTCCTCCTCATCATCTTTCCCTTTAAGAGTGGCAGTGAATTGACTCCTGATAGGATGGAAAAAGTTCTATACTGAAAGAGGTGGGAAATAATCTCCAGACCATCTTCAGGTTGTGTGTGTGTTTGGGTTTGCCACATTTACTGTGTAAGATGAGAATAAAGTATGAATGAAGAGAATGAAAGGGAATGAATGAAAACATATTCAAACATACCTGACTGAAATGTATGTGTATAATTTTTTTATGTTAAAATACTTTCACCTCAACATGATTTACATGCAGTGTCCTCTATAAGTAAGCCATTTGTGATTCCCCAGAAAAGTGTATACACTGTGGCACTATCACAACATTGAGCACCTGGAACAGCCTGACACAGCAAATTTGGTTCAAATAATGGCACAAGTTTGGGACGAGACTGTACGTTTTTGTGCAACCAATGTAGACAGGAGTGTTTGGAAAACCTGTTTTATAAAATCAACATATTCTTGTGATAACTTGTAATAATTTGTCGAGATTGCAATTAGATATTGTACAACTTGGCTTTAAGACACTTTATTTTAAGAAAAGAATTGTCTGTGAATAAATTTGGTTACTCCTTCCATCTTTCTTTATGTAATGCAAATATGTAAATAACATGTAATATGCTTTTCTTGTCTCATCCAATCAAAATCATAGTTAGGTTTAGGGTTTGGGTAAGACTTAGGAAAATCATAACAATATCATTTGTTGGTTCGTTTATGTTTCTCTATGGGAGTAAAAGTCATTTGTTTTTGTATGAGCTAACTATGATTTCTTAGATTTGAGAAGTTTATAGCAGCAGGCAGAGTTCCAAAATGGGCGGGAGCTATTAACCACATAGGGATCTAGTGAACTCCTAAACTTACCCTTTCCCTAACCCTAAGTGAGTGGAATTAACACCCCCTTTTGGAGTAGGCTCACCCCCATCTGAACTAACCCCACCCGCTTTTGGAGAACTTTTGGAGAATCCACCCCCATTTGGAGATCTATGGCCTGCCACTACACCTACTTGTATGATTTTGCCA
Organism: Moxostoma hubbsi; assembly: GCA_032164185.1. Lineage (NCBI taxonomy): Eukaryota > Metazoa > Chordata > Actinopteri > Cypriniformes > Catostomidae > Moxostoma > Moxostoma hubbsi. The sequence continues at coordinate 22,398,596 of JAVLUX010000019.1, forward strand.
TTTCGTACTATTATTACAACTTGTCATGAGACCGGGTTTAAACAATCATTATTTTTGCAATTTACACACTTAAAAATATACATACATGTGCCACATACAGTATGTCATCTTTTATATCTTACGTTCTATTTGAGGGGACTCTTACTTTAAATGCTACATATGTGGCAAGCCAGTACTTGATGTAATCAATATAAAATAGTAAATGAAAAGGATTTTACACACACTAATAAGTGTGTGTCTTTTGTTTTTTATATAATTTTTTTTCAGCGACCTTGGTTAAAGGAAGAGATGATATCAGGGAAAGGAGAGAGGATGCAATTTTAGGGTATAGCCTGTTAGCATATGATTAATTATGCTAATAAATAGCTATGGAGAGATGGGTATTGGTCCTCTAATGACCAGGCCAATGTCATGCTTAAAGAAACCAGTTTGTGTAAATAAGGCCAGTGGTCTACAAACAACAGCTGTTACAATTACCAACCAACAAAAACAAGATGACCTTCTCTGGTGTTTCACATTCCCCTGATGTCTAAAATAAAAAAAATTAAGTAAATGCACCCCCGATACATAACCACATACATTTGCATTGGCTTACTGTTATGGCATACTACTGTACTAAATATAGTAGGGAATTATCCATATTCATAAGTAGATGTAGACTTTTGTCAATATATTCAGGGTGCCTTAAACATGATGCTAAGTAATTAAAAGAAAAGATCAGATCTGAGGTCATTGTGATAACCCAAGAGTGAACAACACCAGCCCTTTCAGTGCAAAGTAAATTACAATCATGACAGAGAAAACTGTTCACTCTAGTAAATTATAAAGCGTATAAGGCAAGAACTCACCCGTGACATCAATTTAATTCATGTTACATACAAAAACAGTCCAGGAGACACTGTGAACATAGCAACCATCACAACAACAAAAGTGAAACACAGGGACAATAAGTGCAAGCCATGAACCCTCACACACAATCTAATTGAAGCTCACAGAAACACCTCTTGGCTGCTTTGCCTCAGCCTCAGTAACATGCCATAATGCATTTGGCCATTTAAATTAACTCAGGATGGTTCCCCCCACCCCTGTTTTTAGGTGAGAGGGGGTGGGAATGCTGTGGCTGCTCAGATGAGCAATGTATCATTATCCAGAGTCCTGCATCGCCTCCTAACTGCAGCACCGCAGGCTAGGCAGCCTTGCGTGAGCTCCATCTACTGAGCCAGGCAATCTGGCCAGCATACATGCATGTATTCATAATGGCAGCAGCTTTTCATGCAGCAGAGAGATGAAAGCTCTTTTGGAGGACACTAATGCTCATCATTACTAAAAGTTACACACATAACAGCTCATCCCACCCACAGAATGTGACTAGTAAATACATATTACTACACCCGTTCAATTGGATTTGGAGAAAAGAGGCTGAGTGGTAATTATTGTAAAGACGGTTCAGTGTAAGATACTTGTAATATGTCTTGATCGTTTTTGTCCATGTCATATCAAACAGAAGATGGAAAGGATAAACACAAAGGGATGCTTGCAGACTTAATTGTCTTGAATGCCAAACAATGCTCAAGCAAGGACATTCTCATATCTCTCAATCTCTCTATGTTGCTCTCCACACATCTCTCTTAATCAGGCTTATCATTTTATAAAATTCACTTAAAGACACTTTAATTAAATTATATTATTTGTAAAGTGTTTCTTCACAATACAGCAGTTTTACAAAGATTAATGCCATAAATAGATTAAGAAGAAACCTTGTGAGTACCCAAATCTCAACTCTTTCTCCTCCTTGGGCTGCAACATATTAAAACAAATTTACACAAAACATAGGCCAAATGTTCATTTGAACAGATACAACCACACAATGATAATATTGACTAATTTGTTGTTTAAAGGGCTAGTTCACCAAAAATATTGTCAATCATTAACTCATTATCATGATGTTCCAAACCCGTATTACTTTTTTTCTTCTGTGGAACACAAAAGGAGATCAATCACAGTCACCAATCACTGCCATTGTACAGAAAAAAGATACAATGAAATTGAATGGTGACTGAAGCAAACATTCTGCCTAACGACTCATTTGTGTGTGTGTACAGAGGAACGTGTACATGTGTTCTACAGAGGAAAGAAAGTCATACGTACTGAAAAAATAATGTTTTTGGTGAAGTAACTATAAAGCAAATTAGTTTAAGCATGAACTTGGAAATACTAAATTTAATCAATTCTACATTTCTACATTCTACATCAATTCATACATGCAAAAATTAAAGCTCTATTTTATAAGTAAATATTATTTATGATTATTTGTTACTTTACAATGCGTCATCATGTATAAATCCTAATGTAGAAAACCTTCTCATTTGCTAATTTTAGTAAATATCAAAGTAAAATAAGTCAATTTGAATTCACTTTTCAAAGCTGTTTTTTTGGCATGCACTGGGCTTGAATAATTAATAAGCTGGGATGGTTTCGCTGTTTGCAATTTTTTTTAATAATTTTTTATCATTTTGTTGTTACGTTTGGGAACTTCTGATTTTGTGAAGTTTGAAGTTCATTTTCTACTCAAAATTGCCCATTCATGATAAAATTAAAAGTTTACCTGTTGATTGTTACTGTCATCATGTTTTGTGCACCAAGTGTTGAGGCCTGTGTGCACACCTCTATATCATGATTCTTTCACCTTAAATGCAAGGTGGTGTTGTCTTATAAAGTTTCCCCATGGAAGGCTTTCTTATGTCATGTTGCACATGCTTAAACAAGTTTTTATAACAAAAGTTAAAAATGTGAAATGTTCCAATAAAATTAGACTATGTAAGTACCATGTACAACAAATTTGTTAAAGTTACTGCATTAACTGAAAATTTTAAGTTCAATTTAATCAACATTATGTCATGAAGGTGATTTTACTTAATTTTATACCATTCAAATGTACCTTAAAAAAAATTTTTGTACAAAAACCTGCTAAATAAAATTAACTATGCTCATCTTACGTCACTTTTTCAGTGCAGGTTTGTAACAAATCTGGTGAATGATGACAGAATTTTTATTTTTGGGTCAAATATCTCTAATAAAATATAATCATTATAATGACTTTGAATAAAATAGGATTTTGTGCAATATGCAATATCTTTTGTCTCTACCTTTCCCCTGTCTTGGTGCCAGAGTGTAAAAAGCTGAACAGGATTACTGCAGGAAGCTGTTGAGCGGGTTTTAGAGGCAGCTTTTCATCCTCAGTGGAACTGAGAGTTTTAATTCAGTCCAGACCCATATTAGGCCGCTGGTCAGCTGAATATAGATGCTGAAATAGGTGTTCTCTAGCCAAGGGGGGAAAGAGAGGGGTGGCGGAGCAGAGACTGTTTATAAATGATGCCTTTGCCATCTGAGTAATGAACAGGTCAGATAGGTCAACCCATTACAACTGCAGCTACTTAATTATTAATTACTGACTTCTATAAAGCAAAGGACAACTTCAGTATATATTGTGTGTGTACCGTGTAACCTAAAACACACACACACACACACACACACACACACACACACACACGTTTGGTCAGCTATCTAAATGGGGATATACAGTACCATAGGCTTCTGTTGTTTTTATATAAAGCCACCAATAATTACTAACCCTAACACACACCCTAAACCTATTCATGTATGGATTGTTTTCCCAAAATGTCCCCAAAGGGAGGTTTTGTCAGATTTTAAACAAAGTCCCTTTCATAGCAAGTCAGTTCACTCAGCCGGCAACTTTAGAATGCACCCCGTCAGCTATTTTCTATGGATACAAGCAGCATAAAAATGCAGCTCCTATCTACTTGAATTGGGAAAGACCGAAATATCATAAACAGTTGGTCAAGATTACGATCAAAGAACCTATTTCAAATCAGCAGTAAAATCTGTTATCATAAATTGTGCTTCTTTAACTCAAATCACGCTAAAAATCCAAACAAAAAGAAGCTATATTTTAAGCTGGTAGAGCTAATGCGCATTCTTGAGTTGACTGACAGGTGACGTCAGTCGCCTGATGTCAGATGTCTGTCTGTCTGTCAGTCACTCAGTCATCAAGGTAAGTCATTTTGATTTGTATAACAATTTTAACGGTACATATAGTTTCAAAGCGGCTTTACAAAATTGCATGTAAACACAAATGCATACAGGAACATACACAAACACTCTGACTTGTGTACAAAAAATAGCAGATTCAAACAGTTTAGAGTAACACAATGTAGAAATGTTCGATAAGAGCTACATGAGATTAGATATATTTAACTTAATAATTACACGTGGTGACAGAAAACCACACTTGGCTCACACAGTTACTGTACGCAATTAAAATATTATTCATTACCTTTTAAATACAACACTGGTGCCGAAATCCCATTAAATTTGGGATAATTGAGTGTGTTTAATTATCAGCTGTGGCATGAAGTTAGTTTAGGAGAAAGTCAGAGAGAGAGAGAGAGAGAGAGAGAGAGAGAGAGAGAGAAGTGAGAAAATGGTGACCTAGTTAATGTCAGAAACATTGTGTTTTAAAAATGACCTTGCTCTGGAAGCTGGGCTCAGAATAACTCAGAATAACTCTTCTCGCAGACACCCAGGGCAAATGAGAGTAATAATGTTCAAATGCTGTATCTATCTCTCTCTAACCTCTGCCTAGCCGTCTAAGCAAAATTGCCTAACACTCTAAGCCACACACAGTCCTTTTCTGTAAGTGTTGGATTGCATTAGTTGTTGCAGTGTATAAGCTGTTTTTGGAGTTGACTTATGCTCTGTAAACAGTGCTTTAAGGGATACATCAGGTTACAAAAGCAGTCTGTTAAATATTTAATCAACATAAAGGAATAGTTCGCCCAGAAATGAAAATTCTGGTATTATTTTTTTTTTAAATAACTTTGATGTTATTCCAAGGAGCAGTTTATTCAGTCTCAGTCACCATTTACTCTCATTGTACGGACAAAAAATGCAATTAAAGTGAATGTGGCTGAAAATGAACATTTTACCTCCTTTTGTGATCCCCGGAAGAAATAATATTCATACAGGTTTTGAACAACATGAGAGTTGTTGATTTGTGGGTGAACTTTCCCTTTAAAGAGTCTTCTCCATCACTACACCTTACCTGCTGTTTGTCTGAACATTTTATCTTGCCTGAAAGTGACTCATCATAACCCTCCAGTAACATGATGGGTACTGCATCCCAAGTTCCCCTTTCCTTAGCCCGGCAGTGTGCAGTTCTGCCTGGCCGGCCCGGTTCAGGCTCGGAGCAGGATGGCCGGGGGCAGTTGAGTCTGGTGTTACTGAGCGAGATGGAGTCGCTCTGCCTGCAACTCCACCGTGCTTCATTAGGAAACAAAATATAAGCTTTCCACTCCATTACCAATGACTTTAGGAGTGAAAGCACATAAGACGGCGACTCACCTCATCAGCAATGCATTGCAATAAACGCACAGGCTTGAACAGGCTACGGAGACAGGGAGAGGGAGAGAGAGGGAAAAAAGGGGAAAGAGGAGGGGGCAGAAAACAGCATTAGCCTACATATGATATCTTTACAGTGGAACAGCGAGGCAAAATCATTAATGCAATAAAATGTGCCCAGATTAATCAAACGCATCAAACTCTTATGAAAATATCACAGGAGTAGAAATGTTCTATTACATCTAATGGTGTCTAATCTAATACAGGCAGTTAAGGGCTTGGGTTTTTCTTCATTGTGAAACGCAATTTGGGAAGTTTAAAGGGAGCTACTGAAGCGTGGGCCTCATACTGCCGACAGGAACATGGGGCATGATGATATATTTTTTTCCCCTCTCCCCTCTCTCTCTTCCCATTCCTTCAAACTCATAAAAGCTCACTATTAAAGATCCCTGGATGGAGTGCATTTGAAAAGCAGAAAAAAAGCAGAAAAGATGAGAGGCAATATGTAATTAGCATGTCATAATCAAAACGACTCATTCGGACACATTATGATCACAGGGAGGAAATTATTGCATCGCTTGTGGCAATCTGTGGGCATGTGTTAACACCATTTCCATAATGAAAATACACAAATGTTAATAGCCCGCGCATTGATTTGGTGAGGGAATACGGAAAAGAATGTTAATTTCACAGTGCACTTTCACTAGCCCTTAGGTTGTTGGAGAACTGTAGGATTGAAGAAACACACACATATATATATATAGGCTCAATCCATTCGCAAATGTTGTTTTTCCGATTTCTTAAAGGCTAAAAAAAAAAAAAGAAGCATAACATTCCCATGATACTCTTTTCCAGAGAGGCTCCACACATAAATTCTCTTTTTCAATTAAAATCTCATTTAATTTAAAGTTGATATAAAACCATAAATGGGAATTAGCATATGTGGGTGCTTGCTGAAATGTATGTTGTATATTTTACTTAGCTCCATACATTTACTTCAGAATGACAATGATTGATTGTAACCTTTTTTCCTCAACATAAAACAAGTCTATTTTGGGGGATTTACAACTATTTAAATTCACAACAAACAATCATTTGCATGTCCTATGATCACGATCAAATGGAGTATCAAGGAAATGTGAGACAGACAGAGAAATGAGTGTAGATCCACTAACGTAAAAGTGTATTTCCTCGGGGTTGAAAAAGAGAGAATTCATTTTTCTCAATGAGTAAATATTTTCAAATGAACATCATACACTCAAAAAATATTTTAACTAAATTAAAATATTCATGCATTTCAATTTCAATTTTCTTTTTCAAAATGTTTTAATTGTGTAATGTTTAACAAAATATTTAGGGTTTTTATAAATACAGTTGATGTCAGAAGTTTACATTCCAGTGGGTCAGACGTTTATAAACACTAATTTAACTGTACCTTTAAGCAGCTTTTAAAATTCCAGAAAATTATGTCAAGCCTTTAGACAATTAGCTTCTGCTAGGAGGTGAACTGAATTGGAGGTGTACCTGTGGATGTATTTTAAGGCCTTTGCTTGACATCAAGGGAAAATCAATAGAAATCAGCCAAGACTTCAGAAAATAAATTGTGGACCTCCACAAGACTGGTTCATCCTTGGGAGCAATTTACAAATGCCTGAAGGTACCATGTTCATCTGTACAAACAATAGTACACAAGTATAAACACCATGAGACCACGCAGCCATCATACCACTCAGGATGGAGATGCATTCTGTCTCCAAGAGACAAATGTAGTTTGGTGCGAAAAGTGCAAATAAATCCCACAACAAAAGCAAGGGGCCTTGTGAAGATGCTGGAGGAAACGGGTAGACAAGTATCTATATCCACAGCAAAACAAGTCCTATATCGACATAACCTGAAAGGCTGCTCAGCAAGGAAGAAGTCACTGCTCCAAAACCTCCATAAAACAGCCAGACTACAGGTTGCAAGTCCCATGGGGACAAAGATCTTACTTTTAGGAGAAATGTCCTCTGGTCTAATGAAACAAAAATAGAACTTTGGCATAATGACCATTGTTGTGTTTGGAGGAGAAAGGGTGAGGGGCTTGCAAGCTGAAAAAGACCCTCCCAACTGTGAAGCATTGGTATGGCAGCATCATGTTGTGGGGGTGCTTTGCTGCAGGAGGGACTGGTGCACTTCACAAAATAGATGGCATCATGAGGGAGGAAAATTATGTGGCTATACTGAAGCAACATCTCAAGACATCAGCCAGGAAATTATAGCTCGGTCGCAAATGGGTCTTCCAAATGAACAACAACCACAAGCATACCTCCAAAATTGTGGCAAAATGGGTTAAGGACAACAAAGTCAAGGTATTGGAGTGGCCATCACAAAGCTCTGACCTCAATCCGAATTGTGGGCAGAACTGAAAAAGCGTGTGCGAGCAAGGAGGCCTAAACACCTGACTCCGTTACACAAGTTCTGTCTTGAGGAATGGGCAAATTATTGTGAGAAGCTTGTGGAAGGCTACCCAAAATGGCAATCCAAAATGTTTGACCCAAGTTAAACAATTTAAAGGCAATGCTACCAAATACTAACAAAGTGTATGTAAACACCTGACCCACTGGGAATGTATGAAATGAAATATTAGCTAAAATAAATTATTCTCGCAACTATTATTCCGACATTTCACATTCTTAAAATAAAGTAGTGATCCTAACTGGCCTAAGACAGGGAATGTTTTCTACAATTAAATGTCAGGAATTGTGAAAAACTTTTCAGTTTAAATGTACTTGGTTAAGGTGTATGTAAACCTCTGAGATATATATATATATATATATATATATATATATATATATATATATATATATATATTATATATATATATATATATATATATATATATATATTTATATATATATATATATATATATATATATATATTAGGGGTGTCAATCGATACAAATTTGAAATTGAATTAATTACATGGTGTCCCAAATAATTTATCGTGATTAAATCGCATATACAAATATTTGCTGAGAAAGCCCCTCATATAACAATAACTCAATATATAATTATTATACATATTTATATCAATATATAATTATACATAGTTATCTTTAAATATAAAAAAATAAATAAATTATATATATATATAATAAAAAATATTCAGATAATTACAATGCATTACATATTACATTCCTGTAGCAGAAGAGTTAATCATTAATAAGACAATACAAAAAGCGGCTTTAGAATACAATGTATTGTACTACCATATTATTGATCTTAAGTCAATCATTGGCATACAGTTCACAGCAATCCATTTCACAAGTGAATTTGTCAATCAGTTCGAGATTTATTATGAGGGCTTGTTTAAATGGCCCATCAATTTACACCTACATCAGACATGCTTGTGTAGCATCTCGGGTGCTTTGTGTCATAAACATAAAATGTTTAGGTCACTGTGTCAAGTTAAATATAGTTTAATACTCAATCAGATGTTGAGATCCATTAGTTCGGATTTCCGCGCCATCAAGTGTTTTGAAAGCAAGAACATAACGCATGTTTGTGTTGTTCTGCCTACTGAAGTGTTTCTTCACTGTATAAACTACGCTTTGCTCATACAGCTGAAATTTCACTTACTGCCCTCTGGAGTAAACAGGTGGTACTACAAGCTTGCATTTCTCAGGAATCATCCTTATTATGGGCAGTGCGATTAATTGCGTAAATGTTTTTAACACATTATTTTTTGTAAAATTAATCGCACTAAATTAACGCAATCGACAGCCCTAATATATATATATATATATATATATATATATATGGGTTAGGGTTAGGATTAGGTTAGGTTAGGGTAACCCTAACCCTAACTATAAATATTTGGGTGAGATATGACATTTCTTGCCCAAAACAATTAAAGGAATATCTCACCCATATATTTATATTGTGCCATTATTCACTCACCCATATGTTGTCCCAAACCCTCGTTCCTCCTTCTGTGGAAAACCAAAGAATTTTAGCAGAATATTCTAGCTGCTTTCATCCATGCAATGAAAAAGAATACTACCAGGAGGTGTCAAGCTCTAAAAATGACAAAAATGTACCATAAAAGCATCATAAAAGTAGTCCAAACACAATGTACTCTATACATGCTGATGAGTCAAAACATTATGACCACCGGCCTAATATGCTGTTGATCCTCCACTTGCCGCCAAAACTCTACAAGACCACTGTAGGTTGGTTGGGCCCCATGTATTCAAATATAAGATAAAGGCAGGCCTAACACAGTCATAAAGCGTGACTGAGGCCTACACACACACAGACATAAATCTTACTGATAAGAACTGTGCCAAAATCAAACAAAGCGAGTCTAAAATAAGGATTAGATGAAGATGGCTGCGGCTGCTCCATTGGGGTGGATGGTAGTGGTGAGGACTCTACTACGGCACATCCCTCCTCCTTCCCGGGTTTCGGCACCAGTGTAAAGGGACTAATGGAAAGGAGGCGGTGAGAACCGGCTTGACAATATAAATTATATTTAAATAAGAACTTAAACTAAAAGACACAAACACACAAATATGACGGACAGCTGCCCGTAAACGCTCTCTCTCTCTGTCGCACAACTGTCCGCAGTCGGCCTTTATCCCTCTCGGAGGCTTGATTAGCCTAATAAGGGGCCGGGTGTGTAGAATCCCGACCTGTCCACGCCCTCCACCCTGTCACACACTTTACACCTATGTGTGAAATTCCAAAGGATCGAACTCTCAACTCCTATTGGATGAGGCGCATGACAGAATGCCCCTCAACAATGACGTCATCTGGAGTAGAAATACCTCAGAGATCCTTCTGGGCACTGCTTCCAGCAACTTTGTATTCCGTGCATAGACGCAGCTCATCGCTGCTGTTAGGTGTAGCCTCGTTGCACAAGGAAGTAATGTACAACTTGAAACTGTGGCTATACAATCTCCATCTCGCTGTACGAGTTGAGATATCTCTGTGTTCCACCGAACACTCTAACGGATCTGAAGGAGACCACCGAGCAATCCGCATCTTCATCCGTTTGCCTGCAGAAGTGAAGAAAGAAGATTTCTCTTCCCTCTTCAACCAGGTCGACATCACTTATTTCTCCGCCAGCCCGCCAAGATTCAGCAGCCAGCAACAGAGCGAGGAAACAGCCTCCCGTCATAACCCGAGCCTCGAGGAACCGAGTCGGAGTCAAACGACGGATGAACACACATTCTATCTGCGTCCTCACGCGATACAAGAGGTTTACGTCTGGGCAGAGATGGAATATTATAGTGTGTTATTCTTGTGGATCAAGGTTATTGTTTGTACAGTTTACGGACCGTCGAGTCTGTTCATAGTTGCTAATAATACTAAAGGTATTAAGGTAACATACTGTTATCACAAATTAGATTTTGCTGTGTTGTAATCCAACCATGTCGGACTGTTGTGTATTTACGCTATTGCGGATGAGACCAGCACACTGAGTTAATCCATTAAAGAACCAAAGACCGTGGGACGGTTTACGAGCCATTCACCATGTCTCTGATAAACTAACAGCTGCCTTCTCTCAAACTATTGCGAAACCAGCTTTGGTGCCGCCAATTTATTCTCTCTCTCTCTCTGTCGTAATAATCGCACACACACGTGATCCCTCACAAACATTTGGCTAGTATATAACTTGGTGATAAAGCTCAGCTTTGTCCCCAAGTTATCGCACAAGCGGAGACACGCGGTAAACAGGCAGACGTCATTAACCGGCTTCTCTCCGCCCACATTCGATCAATAAGCTAGTGTTAATTTGAATTAATGTTCCATTGGTTTTTAATAATTAATGATTATCTTTGATAATGATTAATATCCTATTGAATTTAATAATTGATGGGTATCTTTGGTGATTGTTGATTTAAAGTATTAAAATGCTAACATTGATTCTAATCAATGTTCTATTGATTTTAATAATAATTATCTTTTGATAATTATTGCAAATAACCAAACCCACTCCTGAACGTAGAGCACTACAGAGTCTTGTGGTATCTGGACCAAGATATTAGCAGCAGATCCTTCAAGTCCTGCAAGTTGCAAGGAGGAGCCGCTGTGGATCGGACTTGTAGGCCCACCATATCCAACAGATGCTCAATCAGATTGAAATCTGGGGAATTTTGAGGCCATGGCAACATCTTCAACTCTTTATCATGTTCCTAATACCATTCCTGAACAATGTGTGCAGTGTGGCAGGGTGCATTATCCTGCTGAAAGAGGCCACTGCCATCAGGGAAAACCATTGCCATGAAAGGGTGTACCTAGTCTGCAATGATATTTAGGTAGGTGGCACATGTTAAATTAACGTCCACATGAATGGGTGGACCCAGGGTTTCTCAGCCGGACATTGCCCAGGGCATCACACTCCTTCCTTGATGTTTGCCATCTTCCCAAAATGCATTCTGGTGCCATCACTTCCCCAGGTAAACTGAGCACATGTACACAATGATTTTGAGTGAACAATTCCTTTAATGGGAGAAATTAGATGATGAATTCACTACAGATTCTATTTAAGAGACTTTTAATGTGCTTAAAACAATAATATGATTTTTAAATGAATTACCTAAGCAACTTAAAGAAGTCCAATAGAAGGCTGTGCAGTCTCACATCACCAACTACCAATTTTTTTACTACTAATGTATAAATATGTGTAATTCAGAACCCATATGATTTAAAGAACACTGACAACTATTTGATTTCAACCTCTTAGGCAAGGTATAAAGTGAGGGAATTCAGAAACTTTTCTTGCGTCTTGGTCCGATCAATCAGAGATCAGGCCTACACCACAGTCCCCTCTTTCTCTTCCCTTGTGGCTTGTTTCAATGCCCGATTTCCTGGACGGGACACAGTAAATTACTTGCTCATTTTGCAGGCCCTTTTGACAAAGCCACAATGCATTTATTGATTAATTCTCTACATCAAATAAGGCTTTACTTTTTCCCCCTGTGTTAATACCTAGAGACCCCCTACCTGACACAATATCCATTCTGCTGCTGGGAAATGAAGTATCAACCGACGTGGATAATGAATTCATACTGCATTGCAAAAATAACTCTAATTGCCAACCACATGCTGGAGCAATTGGAAAATAATATTAATGCGCATTTGCTAGGTGTATTATCCTTTTGTCCAAGTCAATAAGAACTGTCATTAAAAACGGCAATAAAACTCACATTTTGAGTGCTTATTTATCTCACAGGGAATTCAAACTTGCATTTAGCACATTTTGCAGACTGATTACTTATCACATTACAATGCTTTTTCCATAATAAAATTCAAATGGGATGTTTCTGAAATGAATGGTACAGTTTAATTTGCATATTTATTATCTTTATGGGTAAGGTTCCAGAATAGAGTTTGAAAGTAATCATAAAAGCGCATATTTCTTTCTCATCGCATCATTTCTCATCAGGCATATTGGCCCATTCCAACACTTTGATTCTAATAATGATTTTGTGCGCTGCATGTAAAAAGTTATCAATACATGAAGTTTACCAACTCTACAATGTAAATCAGACCAAAGTTGGAAAAACAACTCAAAATAAGACTAAAAGATCTTTCAAATGATTAATTAGCAGCCACCTAAAATAGTCAAAACAACCTCAAGGCCCATGTAAGCACAACTCTAATTGACAGACTTAGGAGTTTCAGAAAAGGGTGACTACCTGTGATCAACAGCTGCTTTTAAGCCTCTAATTCACTTCAGAAGAGAATGAGTGGAGGGTAGAGGGAGAATGTTGGGTGCTGAGCAAGGGCATTTAAGCTTTGGTCTCCATGGAGATAGGAGTAAAGGAGGATGTAAGATGAGAGAAGGGGAGAGGGAGGCTTCCGTGTCTCTATCCACTCTTCCTCATTGTTATCAAAACGACAGTCCTGTGGGTGAAATGAAATCTGAGTGAGTTAGCTCCATCAGGACAGAGGTTAGCACTCTGTTCATCTGGGTGGGAATTATGGGCCGGCCAGGCACCCGCGGGTTTAGCTGTGACCTCAGACACGGCCTCTCCCAGCGGCTGACAAATTTTTATCACGGCCACTTTCCAAGGACTCTATCCGAAACCCAGCCTCTGGGTTATATATATATATATATATATATATATATATATATATATATATATATATATATATATATACACATACATATACATTCATACACACACACTTTAGAGTGCATCCGGAAAGTATTAATAGCGCTTCACTTTTTTCACATTTTGTTATGTTACAACCTTATTCCAAAATGGATTAAAATTCATTATTTTCCTCAAAATTCTACAAATAATATCCCATAATGACAATGTGAAAGAAATGTGTTTGAAATCTTTGCAAATTTATTACAAATAAAAAATGAAAAAAAAAAAAAAAAAAATCACATGTATATACTGTACGTATTCACATCCTTTGCCATGACACTCAAAATTGAGCTCTGGTGCATCATGTTTCCACTGATCATCCTTGTGATGTTTCTACAACTTGACTGGAGTCCAACTGTGGTAAATTCAATTGATTGGACATGATTTGGAACAGGGGCGTGTCTAGGGGGAGGCTGGGGGAGGCAGTGCCTCCCCTAGGATAAGCCCTGCCTCCCCTGAGAAATGATCTGCCCATCTGATGATAAATTAAGATTTAAAAGTGGATTGTTTTGTGCATATTTTTCCATCGCTAGCGGAAGGGTCTGACCCAACAAAAATCCAGTTTGGTGCTGTTTGACAGTGTGCGCGTGCTTCGGACGCACTCTGAAAAAGTGCATAATGTGAGAACAGAACGCCAATGAAATGTTTACCTGGCAAAGCTTTAAAGCACGAGCAAATAATGAATTTTTGTGATTGCGAATAAGTGCAGTGTCCTGTGAGTGTATGGTAACTACCGCGGCGCGGCATTAACATGTGATGTGAATGTACGTCGATTATTGGGACTGTGGCGCCAGAACTGCAGCTGATAGAATGTGCGCATTATACTATCTCATATTTTAGTTTCCATGCGCTTAATGTGTTTCCACAACAATGTTAGTGAGTAAATCTACTGAAATGGCCAAATGATGAATGAGAGAAAGCCGTGTGCAGTGCGTATGCTATATAGAATATATGTGATGCGATCTGGGAAAACCCACCACATGGTGAAATTTGACATATTACAGGTTTTGGTAGTTTGGCACCATATTAAAGCTGGGTTCAAGCACTTTCCAAATCTGTTTTCATTTATTTTATAGTTTAAGTGGTAATCCGAAGTCGGCTGATGACTATGATTTTCAGAAATGGAATTTTGAGAAAAACAGGTTTACTTAATGGTCACGTCCTGCTAGCGCGACGACTGGTGCTCCCTTTTTTATTGCCTTTTTTCATATCAAATATTTTAGTAATCATCATAGATTACGTATCATTCGAAAGCTTACGAACTCAAAATTGAACCTGTGAAAACCGTTTTGAAATTAGAAGATTGAGAGGCGAGCAAGGTCTTTTAGACGAGCAGCTTCAAACTCTGACGGGTTTTCCCAGATCGCATATCACATATTTAGTTGCTCAAGCAAGTGGTAAAATATTTAATCATGTATTTATATTAAAATCTGATTCGCAAACATTTTAAATTAACTTAAAATTGACAAAAACAGCAGACACATACCTTTTCTTTTGCATTTAAATTTTAATACAATAAATCTTGCATTTCACAAAGAACTTGTTTTTCCACCTCCACGTATGAGACTAGTGTCGTTTATTGTCGCCTTGTTGAGGTAAATTGTAGTCTTCCTTGCTTTACCCCGGTCTTAAAGTAAAAAGACGACTGTGAAAAATATAAGTATGTAATTAAATACATTTATCTAAGTCTATTTTTACTATATATCTCAAAACTCCTCCAGTAGCCCCTTAAATAAAAAACGAACAGTCCTAACCAGAACGTTCATTACTTTTTTTTTTTTTTAGCCTATTGCTTTTCTATTGGCCGTTATTGGGGGTGTGTCAGTCTGCTGCCGGATCACTTTAACAGCCAGAGAGTGCAGCAGTCAAATTCACTCTGCACGCAGACGATTTAGGTTTTGAATCTGTTGGCAGCTCGTGTTAAAAGTCTCACTGATCACAACTTTGTTCTTTTCTCATTTAATGCTAGTATGTACTTATAAGCTTTTCCTGAAAGTCTTGTGGTTGAACAGTTTTGTGTGCACTTTTTTTTTTTTTGTCATTTTAGTAGGCTATTAATTTGTTGGGTAACACACCCTAGCTCATGCTGCTTAGCTAGCTGCTAGTCACTTAAGTTGCTATAGTCTCTAGTCACTGAAGTTGGCACTGACTGACTGAAGTCAATGAAGTAGGCTTTTGGATTTAATAATTAGACCAGTTTTTATTAAACATAAAAATGCTTAAGTGGCTCATTAAAAAACAGGCACCTTGTCCTTCACCCTCCATACAAGCTGTCTCTGCTGAGCTCAGCTCACCTGCTAGCAACAGTGAACATGCTGCCTCTGACAAGCCCAGTACCTCTGCTTCCGACACCGAGCAGAGCCTTGTTGCATCCAAAACGGTAAATCCTCCAAACGCATGTCCTCCACAAAATCCACATGCACCATCCTCCAGCTCTGCATCTGTGTCAGAGCCAGCAACATTCTGCCCTCCCCAAAACAGACAATCCTCCTCCAGCTCTAGTGTGTCTGTTCCCCCTGACTTAGATTTGTATAGCCCATCCCAGCCCAAGCTAAGTAGCTATCCTAAGCGCCCATTTGGACAGGCTCTCAGGTGTTTCAATGCGGGCTGGTATCAGTCTCGACCATGGCTCGAATATTCTCTCTTACGTGATGCCAGCTTTTGCTTTCCCTGCCGTAAATTTAGTGTCTCCAATTCAGAAAGAGATGATGCATTCACAAAAGTAGGCTACACCAATTGGAAAAAAGCGCTGATAAAAAACAGTGGTTTTCAGAAACATGCCTCCGGCACTGCGCATGTCAGAGCCATGTCTGCGTGGCAGGAATACCAGTGCCGGACAGAGACCGATAATACTATTGTTCACCAGCTTGGTCAAACTCACATAGAAAAAAACAGATATTATGTAAAAAGTATTGGGGAAGTTATTCAGTTTCTGGCGGTTAATGAACTTGCTCTACGTGGGCACCATCACGGGGGTGGGGATGAGGAAGGTCTTTTAATTCGGTTATTTGATTACACCCTCCAAAAAGACCCTAAACTCGCAGAGATTGCAAAAAGCATTCCCGAAAACGCGAAATACACGTCCAATTTGATTCAGAACGAGATGATTCAAACTCTTGCCAAAATGGTCCTAAAAGACATCCAGACCAAATATGAGGAGGCCGACTCTCCTGGCCTTTGTATTAAAAGTGATGGTACCAGGGATCGGTGTAACATTGAGAATTTGTCAGTCATCATTAGATTTGTCCGCAACTCAATCCCAGAGGAACACCTAATCGGCCTCATTGAATTGAATCAGCTTGATGCTGAGTATGTATGTGACCAAATTCTGTCTAATCTGTCTGACCTAGGTTACAATGGTGACAATTTAGTGTCTCAGTGTTATGATGGTGCTTCTGTCATGTCAGGAGTGAGGGGCGGTGTGCAGGCTTTGCTGCAAAACAAAGTGGGTAAAGACATCCCATATGTGCACTGCTACAACCACCAACTCCATTTGGCAGTGGTACATGCAATGCATGCAGAACCTGTGGCAAAGAAGTTCTTTGACTGGTCCAGTTCACTAAACACATTTTGTCACAGACATTATGTTGCAAATAGATACAGTACACCCACACTGAAAAGACTATTAGAAATTCGCTGGACCAGTCATTATGATGTCACCAAGTCTATTGTTCACAATGAGGATGTCATCAGGAGGCTTCTGTCTGAGATAGCAGAGGATGATAGTGCTCCATTTGACATTAACACAGAGGCATGTGGTCTTTTGACCCAGCTTAACAGACAGAACTTCTTTGACACTGGCAAATTTCTTCTGCATGTGCTTGGTGCACTGAAGCCAGCCAATTCAATTCTGCAGTCCCAAACAGTGGATTTGTGCACTGCAGGGGAAGTGGTGACAGCTTCCCTGGGCACACTGAAGGAGATGCGATGCGACTCATTCTGGGAGGAGCATTTCTCTCAGTGTGGAAGTAGGCCTACCAACCCACCAAAAAGAAGACGGATAGTTAATTCACAACTTGTCAGTAGTGTTATCTTGTCTACAATAGGGCATGGTGGTGACCCTGATGACCAAACTGCTCCTAATCAGACTTTTAAAAGGGCTATGTTCAACATCCTTGATAGGGCTATTGTGGAGATGGAGACGAGATTCTCTCAAAGAAATGTTGATTTAATGAGGGCAACATCATTTCTCCTACCAAAATCAGCATCTTTCCTTGACCCTTCTCTCCTGGAGCCACTTCAAGTGCTTGCAGGCACAGAGCAAAATAGTATGTCCTTGCAAAATGAAATTGCTGTGGCAAAAGCAATGTTGCTCAATAAACTGTCCACTGATGCTAACCTCTCTGAAGTATGCAAGTGCATTCAGCAGTACAAAGATGCCTTCCCCATTTTGCATAAGCTGTATGTCACAGCACTCATCATAGGTGTGTCCTCAGCTGCATGTGAAAGTTCTTTTTCTACCCTGAGCCGCATTCTCACCCCTCTCCGAAGATCAATGCTGCATTCAAGGAAGAGAGATTTGGTCATTTTGGCACACGAAAAGAAAATCACAAAAGGTCTGGACATGAATCAATTTGTTTCTGAATTTGCCAAGACTAGCCGCAGACTGGTCCTGTAGATAGGATACACTGGATGTATCAGGGACCTGATTAAATCCATGAATAAGTTCCACTAATAAAAAAAAAAAATAAAAAAAAAATAAAAATAAAAATAAAACTATATTTAAAAAAAGTTATGTTGCCTCTGCTAATCATATCATACTTTCAATTCTTATTGTTTCACAAAAATAGCTTTTATTTCAACTCTCTAGGTCTCCTGACCCCCTGCATGTAGCCTAATATGTTTCCTTTTATCTAGGCCTACATTTTTCATTTATTCATTTAGCAGACACTTTTATCCAAAGCCACCAGAGAATAACATTCAAATACTGTTCTCATACTGTTCAAATGAGCATATCAAAATTGTTTACCTGGGGCCGCATTCACAAAGAATCTTATAAGAGGCTACAAGTAGCTCCTAACTGGCCAAACTCCTAAAAATAATGGGCATGTGACTCATAACTTTAGACTGTGTTTTACTAAGAGTAATTCACGAAACATTTAAGCCCTAAAAGTAGAACCTACGTCTGGGACAGTTTAGAAGAAGAAACAAATTAATTTATCTCTTGTCTACAAACGTGACTTCAGATTCATTTAAAAAACTCTCATCCCTCTCGGTAGCCTACTCGTGTAGCACGTCTTCTCACAAGCAAACACAGGAAATCACCTTTATCTGATATATATGAATCTGTCAATAATAATATCATCATATTATTATTAATGTTGACCTGATTTGATTAACTTTTATTTGATAGCCCTATAGTCTAATAGGGGCCCTGTGCCTATCTCTGGGTTCCTGGCTTAGAAAAAGATCTGCACTAAAACATATTGTGTGTAGTATAGCTTAATTTTGCGCCAATTTTTTTCAATTGTTTATGTTGCCCCCCCAAACAAGCCAAATGCCCCCCCAAACATGACATCCTGGTACCCCCTCTGATTTGGAAAGGCACACACACCTGTCTATATAAGGTTCCACAGTTAACAGTGGATGTCAGAGCACAAACCAAGCCATGAAGTCCAAGGAATTGTCTGTAGACCTCCGAGACAGGATTATATTGAGGCACAGATCTGGGGAAGGGTACAGAAAAATGTCTGCAGCATTGAAGGTCCCAATGAGCACAGTGGCCTCCATCATCCGTAAATGGAAGTAGTTTGGAACCACCAGGACTCTTCCTAGAGCTGGCCGCCTGGCCAAACTGAGCGATCGGGGGAGAAGGGCCTTGGTCAGGGAGGTGACCAATAACCCGATGGTCACTCTGACAGCTCCAGCGTTTCTCTGTAAAGAGAGGAGAAACTTCCAGAAGAACAACAATCTCTGCAGCACTCCACCAATCAGGCCTGTATGGTAGAGTGGCCAGACAGAAGCCATTCCTCAGTAAAAGGCATATGACAGCCTGCCTGGAGTTTGCCAAAAGGCACCTGAAGGACTCTCTGACCATGAGAAACAAAATTCTCTGGTCTGATGAAACAAAGATTGAACTCTTTGACCTGAATGGTAAGCATCATGTCTGGAGGAAACCAGGCGCCGCTCATCACCTGGTCAATACCATCCCTACAGTGAAGCATGGTGGTGGCAGCATCATGCTGTGGGGATGTTTTTCAGCAGCAGGAACTGGGAGACTAGTCAGGATCGAGGGAAAGATGAATGCAGCAATGTACAGAGACATCCTTGATGAAAACCTGCTCCAGAGCACTCTGGACCTCAGACTGGGGTGACGGTTCATCTTCCAACAGGACAACGACCCTAAGCACACAGCCAAGATAACAAAGGAGTAGCTACGGGATACGTTGTCATTATGGGGTATTGTTTGTAGAAATTTTGAAAATAATGAATTTAATCCATTTTGGAATAAGGCTGTAACATTACAAAATGTGTAAAAAGTGAAGCACTGTGAATACTTTCCAGATGCACTGTATATATGTGTGTGTGTGTGTTAGCGGCTGCATGACCATAGATTTTTAATAGTTGACTAGCTGAGCCCATTAGTCGACTGCTTGCTGGTGTTATTATAACCGAGCTGCTAAAATAAACTGCTGTTCTTGAGCTATGAAATATGCAACAAAATTCTTACTGTCCCTCACATTAAGGCAGCATAAATATTTGAGTTCAAATTAACATTTCCATCGAGGTCTTTACAAAATGAATTTACTCATCACATGAGAGCGTTTGAATACTCAAGTGACCCTGAGAGTAAGTAGACTGCATTTGAACCTGTTAATCACCGTAAAGAGGTCTTGCTGAAATGAATGGATTCTCTCTTTACACATTTTTTATTTAAATATTCAGACTTTATTCTATGCTTAATAACACTCTGCAGAGAAAAAAAAGGGCTTCATTACTAACTCTAACTGATATTTAATTGGAAAAATGTAATATGTAATATGCTACATATATAAGGGATGATGTACAGTCAGCCAGTCATTACCGCAAATCAAACCCCAACAGGGCGATCAGGACCCCGACATGAAGCAGAGTTGATAATGACCATCAGAGTATCCTGGCTACTACAAATAAATAATTAAATAAATGGACATGGAAAATTTATTTGATTTTAAATAGTTTTATTATGCAAGTAGAAAGATATCTAAAAATTGGGTTAGTTTCTTGCCTAGGTTTACAGTCATTTATAGAGTTTAGCGATCATTTTACAAATATGACCACAGAATGCTGTGATTGACCAATCAGAATCAAGTATTCCAGAGAGCAGATCCAACTGCTCACAACTGAACTTCCCCTTCTCTTTTCAGATTATTTACATATAATTTATGCAAAGGTGTCACTCTTTCTAAACTAATCTTCACATTTGTACATCTACACAACATCAAAACAATATTGGTATACACAGATAGCATAAGTATAACATTATCAAAGTTGGATGATCTGATGACAAACACTTCTAAACATAATAAAAAAAGTGCACGGAAAGAGGAAAGGCAAAGAAAGAGAAAGAAGGAAGAAACAATCAATCAGACAGCAATTCGCTGGCGGCTGCATATGCATCAGATCATGTCTCATGTCTTCAAGGATTTTCAGAGCGAATCGTAAAACAAAACTCCCATTACCTCCTGCCAGAGCATGCAAATGAATCACACCATGGGGTGAGAGGGAATTAAAGAGCCTTCTCTAATCAATGACAAGCCAGGATGAAACCCTCCCATCCATTCCTCTACTCACCAGTAACAAAGAAATGCTTCCCACATCTTCGCTATGAATCCATCCCTTTGCCACAGGGCACACACACACACACACACACACACACACACACACACACACACACACACACACACACACACTCTCTCATTCACCCTCTGAGTCTGTTCTGGCAACATTAGACTAACCTTCCAAACTGAGTGGGACTGGTAACCCTTTACATTAACAACATAGCTCATACCACGTCCCCCCTCTTCTGACTTCCAACCCCTCTACAAAATAATTTGCTGTACTCAGATGTTGGTTTTGGGTTTAGCAATTAAGTATGTGTGTGTCTGTGTGTGTGTGTGTGTGTGTGTGTGTGTGTGTGTGTGTGTGTGTGTGTGTGAATGTGTTTGTACACATGGGAGGCCGGTTGGTACACACAGATACACAGGGCAGCATAAACGACAGGCTGGGCCTGAGGACGTCTGTTGGCGTTTCCTTCACCAGCCTGCCTCTCTATTCTCGTCACCTCTTCTCTGGTCCTCTCTACCCGCTTCTACTGCCAGCCAGCTACAGCCTGCAGGTGAGGAGTCTGTGGCGCCATATGGAGCGAGGAAAATTAACAACGAGGAGAAAATCTCCACAGCAGCGGGAGGCCTCCATACCCTCTCGCACACTTTCACTCTCTGCTCTACCTCTCCTGCAAACAAAATTCAAAGATGTAGAGAGAGGGAGAGAGAGTGGCAGAGGAGGGGGATGATAAAATTAATGGGGTTCAACACTTTAACACAACACCGGCGGCAATATTTGCACAGAATGAAAAAAAGAGAGAGATTTCTTCTTACTGTTCGGTCATATTGTGGTATTATAAATCAGACCCTGGCTTAAGTATTTTACGCCCCTGTTTTATAAATGTACATTAACCCCATTTGCCCCCCTCTCCTTCCAGTAGATAGTCCAGAACGAAGGCAGATCATGCTGGGGGAGATTCCATTGTCCCTGGTGTGTCCTCGTGTTTGACACCATCATGGAGGAAAGGTCCCCCATGGAGCCTCTCCCGGTCTGGGTCATTGATTACAAAGAGCCTCCTGGTTTTGTCTGACAGATGTGAATCTGTGCTATTTAATTTGGAGTGCTCCCCTCAAAGGGAGACCATTAGCCCATCCAATAGGAGCACAAATAGGATTCCATTAACAACTAGTATTTCCGTAGAGCCGAGGAAATGGGGGAAAATCTTCACTTTATGTGCCTGGATAGAGGAGGCCATTTGCATTGGAGGGGGGGGGGGGGGGGGCTGCATGAAGTGTGTAAACACAGTAAAGTACAACATTGAAACTGACTTGATGGACTGACACTTGGCCTGTCATCTCAGGGGCTTGGCTGCCACATGTTGGTTGTGAGAGTGTCCTTGTTTGGCACCGGAGGAGGGTGGGGTTTCTAGTTAAAATGTTAATAAGTGTGATACAATTTTAATTTAACAGCTCTGTGCATTTCTAATTAGATCAGTGTCTGTGACTAAATGAGAAATAGAGAGAATTTGTGGCTTCTTACACTCAGACTACAGCTTGTTATGCCTCTGTTTGTTGTTTACACTTTTCAGCAAATAAACATTTGTCATATAATGAAATGTCTGTTTTTTTATCTGTGAATTATAACTATAAAGGTAAATGGGTAGCTGATGCATAAAATGTCCAACAAGGTTCTTTATGAGAAAGTGTACATTTTAGGTCCTGTAACTGGGCATCATTGAAGTTTTTCCACCATTTTAATGACCTTTTGGCCTTCACTAGTTAATTTTAAATAGCCATGAGGAGTGACAAATGATTTTTTGAAAGTACAAAATGGTCTCTCATTTTAATTTGAGGTTATAAAACGGCATGCATAATAATAATAATAATAATAATAATAATAATAATAATAATAGAATTAGCACAATGCTATTAAAAATAGCTTTAGATGGCGTTTAACATGTCACTGTGGCAGCGGGGGCGTGGTCAAGCGCCCGTCCGGAGAGAGGGAGCGGTAAGGGCGCTTGCACCTGAGCTAAAATATGTCTAACACCTGTCTCTAATTTCAGTAAGCACGGGGAGAGCGGCATATAAGAGCCACAACAACGCCAGTGGGGGGGGCAGTCTAGCGTTGCCAACCAGATCCCAAGAACAATTTATAGAGAGAGATCGTGCCTGTTTAATCAGTCTATGTTCAGTGTTGTATTTTTTATTTGGAAATTAAAACCCATACCTTTGAGTTCACCCTCCTGTCATCGTGTCCTGCTTCCCCTGTCCAGTCCAGTGAAGTGTCACAGTCACTCAGCAGGACATGTCAACTGTTTGCCAGTGAACTTCATGCCTGAAGTGATAGTTCAGAAAATGTATGGTATACCATAATATACAGTTCACAGAGCACAATCTGCCCTTATGTTTCTTAGCCCAATAAAACGAAGAGTTATACATTATAGTTAACTTCATCCACAACTCAAACGATATGAATAGCCAAAAGAGGCTCTTACTACATGTTTCTGTAGTAGGCAAGCTTCCCTGTGTGTAGCCTTGCAATAAAAGTGTGCATAAATTACTTTATGTAATCATACAATGTAGATTAACATGATAATGGCAGTGTTAATAGATGCTGGGAAGCAGGGAGTGACGGCACTCTTAAACGAGACATGCCGGGGGCAGAGCACACACGTACACATATACACACGCACACACACACCACGTGCACACAAACGCACACACACAACGCAACTGGGAATAGCCAGTCACTCAGGCCTCAGCGCCACTACTATGACTATGAGTGACAGTGTGTGGAGCCACTTCATCTGTTTTCCCTGAGGCTTGCACACACTGCTTTCACTCTTCCACAGGCTATGGGCCGCAGGGGAGAAGATGTTAATGTGAGTAAGTCAACAACTAGCACTTATACATTCACAGTAGGAGGTATTCGGTATCAACAGTTTGATCTCTGACACTGATCCTACCTTCTTCTTTTTAAAGATAAAAAACAAACATATAGATTATGGATCTAGACATTTGTTCATGGGGTGGCAAGAGGGAGGCATAAAAACTATAAGGGGTGGCAAACCAAGTGCCCATGCCTAGTTCTTATGGATTAAGGTACCAATCTCTATTAAATCTCTATTAAACACTTAAAAAGATTCTAAATGTTCCTTAGCTTGACTATAGAACAGATACAGTCTGATCTAAAAGTCACTTTGTACAGACCATATTTTAGAGTTGGGGTACTCGAGTTCGGACTCAAGACTCAAGTCAGAGTCACAAGTCCAATTTTAATGGACTTGGACTTGTCATGGACTCGAGACTTTGGATTTTTTTCAGAGTCCAACCGAGTCCATGGCATTTAATTTGTCTGGCAATGAACAAAATAAATAAATAAAAATAACAAAACAGTAATAAATTGACACTCTGTCTGCAAGAAGTTGTAGCACCCCCTGATGTCGTAGACGTAGCCAGAGTTTGCTTCACCGTGTTGAGCAAACACACCTGCAGAGTGGCACACTCAGTCAACCAATATGCTCGATTGTTACAATGGAGACTGCTGTATAACATTGATTACCGAGGTGGCTGGCACAATGTACACAAAGACATGTATGTAGCCAATGTTCTAGAAACTGCAAGCCCACATTTTCCACAAATTAACAATCATGTCCATGTTAAATGGCCCTAATATTAATAGTGAGCTTTACCAGTGTTTTTGGATGTAGCATTTGCAGTCAAGTAAGTGCTAATTACTAGTGTTGACTCATTATTTTCCCAAACCAGTCAGGAGATAGAGACAAAAAAGGAATATTAATATATATTATTTCTTTAGATAGGAATCATTTTAGATAAAAGTTAACTAAATTGAAAGGACTATTTGAAAATGAAGTAGAAATAAAAAAATTATCAATACAATTTGAAACAATAATAACTCTGGATTTAATGACTAATGCAGCTTTCACTTTCTTCAGTCTATGTTTGAGTGAAGGGAAAAAGAAACAAATATCTGAATTGTCAACAGAACACAATAAGAAGTGTGTTGATGGACAGTTTTGTCTTCATTCACCTAAAGCATATGCTTTCATTCTGAAACCAGTTTGAAGTTCGTTCACAGAAAACTAATCATAAAATATAGAGGTGTTTTGTTACATTTCTATTGACAATTGTGTTTTCTCAGTTGTGAAAGTTAAAATAAGCTTAAAATATCGATGTTGAGTTTACGGTTACAATTTGAATTCAGATTCACGAACAGATTAATTTGGACTCTGCCTGTTATGGACTCGTCTTTAGTCCCACTCGGCCCCTATTGTTTAAATACTCAGACTTGACTCAGACTCAATCCCAACACTACCATATTGTTTTATTTTGTTAAGTGTACCCATGGATGAAGAGTGCATGCATATCCCAGGTCATTCTGCTTATAATGTCCCGTAAGCCTATCACCTTTGTAACAGCTGGAATAAGCCATTTGAAAGTGAACACAAAGTTTGGCCTAATGAAATATAAACTGTATGACAATTGTACTGTCAGGGGGACTGTTGTGAAACACATGAATATTAAATATGCTATGAACAGGATAAGATTCTTAATGAATAAATATTTCACATCATATAGTAATTTCATCTCTACAACTGCCACTATCAGTCTTGGGATTTTATGATTTAGTAGATGAACAAATAGATAAGTACTTTAATTAAGAATGCGCTGCAGCAGCACAGCACGTCCGTGATTGGCCACTGATGCAATCTATCACACGATTGGGCGCTGATGTAATCTACCATGCGATTGGCCGCTGATGTAATCCATTATGCGATTGGCTGCTGCAGTGGTCACTCACTCAATAGATCTGTGTTGTGAGCTCGGTTAAGGCAGTTCGAAATGAATAAACCCCTACACAATGTACATTTATATTTTATACATTGGGATACTAATGCTGGGGTGGCAGATGGGGAGGAAATGCTTTTCCTAATGGTGGCATTTGCCACCCGATGCCACCATGGTAGATCTGCCCCTGATTCTCTGACAAATTAAACAAAAAATAATGCATGACATGCTCTTTGCAATGTCATTTACAGATGTAGGTAAATTTGCACCAGCTCGCTAATAATTGTGCATTCCTGTTTACTGATCTTAAATCTTCCTTCTTCCTTTCAAAGATAAAAAACAAACATATAGATTATAGGATACAGAAAACATAATTCTCTGGTATAGTTATATTGCTACTACTGCAAAAATATGTTGTATAAATGAGTGTTAATGGAAAAATACAAAAGAATCTTACTATGGGGCAGATGTGTGAATGGCTTTCACTGCAGAAGGCACATGAGTGAAGCAGCATATAAAACAAAAGAGTGAATGTGCACAAGAGAATTTTAGTAGATTTGATTGCTTTTGTAGAATAATTAAACAAAAACAATGCATGACATGTTCTTGCAAAATGTCTCGACGCAAATGATCAGACAGATGTTGTTAAATTTGCACCAGCTCGCTAATAACTGCATGCCAGTATATTCATGTTGACTGATCTTAAGTTAACTGACTAAATGCAGTGAACAGGAATTAACTGCCGGCCTCAAGGTTGGTGGAGCTCCAGGTCACACCTATTGATGACTTGGACCAATGGCAGGAAGAAGGTATTTAGCAGCCGGTAAGACATTTTGTTAAAAGTTCACCAGGCGAGCTTTTACGAACCACCGAAATAAACTAAAAAATGCCTTCTTTTTTAGCAAGATTTTGTTCTAAATGACATCACATCAATTCGTTCTTCTATTTCGTAGGAAGTATATCAGGGCCTTTTGTCTGTTCCATGCAACTGCAAAAAATGGGTCCTTGAGCTTTTAAGTATAAAAAATGACACACTATAAATGCATCAAAAAATTGTCCAAACGAATCTTCTGAAGTCACAATTGTAGAGAATTCCGTAGTGAGGACACGGGAGGCAGGTTGCTCCAAACAATGGTAACACTCTTTAATTCATCAACTCAGCACTTTACAGCTTCACAACTTAACACAGATCTTTTCAGCTTCACAATTATACTCGGCTTCACAACAGCAGGGCTCTCCCAGTCTCTGACTCTCTTCCCGTCTGGAGGTTCTGTGGCCGTTTTTATACCGCTCTCCCCATGCTCACTCAAATTAGAGACAGGTGTTAGACATCATTTAGCTCAGGTGCAAGCGCCCTTACCACTTTCTCTCCCCAGACGGGCACTTGACCACACCCCCACTGCCACATACCCCCACCGCCCAACTCAGGCCGGGGCACCATCCGGCCTGCCAACCACACCCCCCCATTTCTGGAAAGGAAGTCAGCGACAGCCATCTGAACCCCCGGTCTGTGGACCACCTTGAACTTAAATGGCTGAAGAACCAGATACCAACGGGTAATCCGCGCGTTGGTGTCTTTCATGCGGTGAAGCCACTGGAGTGGGGCGTGTTCCGAACAGAGGGTGAAGGCCCGTCCCAACAGGTAGTAACGGAGAGTGAGGACCGCCCACTTGATGGCTAGACATTCCTTCTCTACGGTGCTGTACTTAGTCTCCCTCAATGAGATCTTGCGTCTAATGTACAGCACCGGGCACTGCCAATAACCCTTCATCAAATCCAATGTCGAATAAAAGCAAGCAGTGCCCAACCGATCGAGAAACTCATCAACACGAGGCATTGGGTACGCGTCAAATTTAGACACGCATTGAATTTCCTATAATCCACACAGAACCACACCGACCCGTCGCGCTTAGGCACTAGAACAACCAGGCTGGACCAATCGCTGTGGGATTCCTCTATTACCCCCATATCAAGCATTGCATCTAATCCTCCACAAACTATTTTCTTTTTATGCTCGGGCAATCGGTAGGGGCGGCTACGGACCACAACCACCGGTTCGGTCTCAATGTGGTGCTGAATGAGGTTCATACGACCCGCTAGAGGGGAGAACACATCCAAAAACTCATGCTGTAACCTAGAGTCCTCTGCGAGTTGGTACGGTGAAAGGTGTTCTCCGCAATTGACTGGGGTGAGCTGATTAATTTTTGATTAAAAACTACCACAGGCCCGAGCCCTGCCCTATCCGGAACTACCGTAGCCAACGTCACAGGGGCCATCCACAATTTCAGGAGGTTGAGGTGATATATTTGACATGCGCCCCATCTATCGGTTCATTTGACCTCATAATCGAGATCCCCCACTCGTCGTGTGACCTCAAAGTGTCCTTGCCACTTGGCGAGTAATTTGGAGGTCGATGTGGGGAGTAATTCAAGTACTTTATCTCCCGGTGCAAATTCCCTTAGCTGACGTTCTTGGGCTCGGAGCAAATTCTCCTGTGTTAGTTTCCCCAAAGTGTGGAGTTTTGCTCTGAGATCAAGGATGTATTGAATTTCATTCTTACTATTTGAATGCCCCTCCTCCCTGGCTTTGCGCAAGATGTCAAGCACACTGCGTGGGCACCGCCCATACAGCAGCTCAAATGGGGAGAAGCCAGTGGAGGCTTGTGAGACCTCTCGTACTGTGAATAACAGGGGGTCGAACCATTTATCCCAATTTCTAGCATCCTCGTGCACAAACTTACGAATCATATTTTTGAGGGTCTTATTAAATTGCTCCACTAGGCC